>VDFB02083467.1:0-23284 GCA_007258455.2 Sequoia sempervirens
AATTAAGTTTGGTAATTATCTGTTGAGTTTAAAAGAAGCAATGATGGAAACTTATGGAAAGATGGAACTGAGACTTGTTTGGAATCTATTCATGGAAATTAGTATTATGTTTTCTAGATTAATCTTTATTTCCTTGCAATTTATTTTTGTTCTTTAAAATAACATTTATTTTCCAGCAAATCTTAAGATATATTTCTTTTGAAGTAAATTAGAATTAAATTTGGATTTCGAATTCTAGATTAAGAATTAAGGAAGATGTTAGTCTTTTCCATGAATTAGTCTCAATCAAGTCAAGTGAAGTCAGAAGTAAGTCGAAAGAACTTTAAATTAGGAAATAAGATAAAATTAATCCTTAGGAATTATTAGTCGCTGAAGTTCAGCTCTTGAGAGCTCCTGGAAGCTCTTGATGGAGCCAAACCGAAACTAGAAGTCACTGTTTACAATGCAAAACCCCCCAAAAATTCGTGACAAACATCGTTATCCCATATAGCTTTGAGACACACCTAGTTTGATAATTAATTGACTAAATGATGCAAGTTGTGACATCAATGACCTTTCCCATCAACAGTGAGTTAAAGTTAGTTAATAAATCAAGATGTACTTAGTTATGGTGGAGACAATGTCTCATGATAAGACATTTCCTGAAATAAAATTCCTATGGACCTACCACTTAGAAACTCTTATATTTTATATTTGTAAATTCATAGTCTATGTCACTATGTTTGTGTTGCAAAAACAAAATGAAACAACACAAGAAACAAAGACAAAGTGGAGAACTAACTTCAGAGGCTTTAATGTTTAAGATTCTACGAGGTTTATATGATTATTAGCTATAGAAGAAGGGGCTTCTTTGTTGCCACTGGACTTCACTTTGGTACCACATTTATTTTATAATCAGTCTACTTTAAGGCTGAAATTTTGTTAGGAAGATTTGACCTAGAATATTCTTTATCAAAGATGACAAATTAGATGCTTGATTGGCTGAAATTTTTAGTTTTGTTTTTTTCTTGAATACCCGTTTTATTAAATTTTATATGTACAATATGATATGTAGTTGGTTCTAAATGTTATATAGTAGATCATAGCTCTAAATTCATGTGTAGAGGTACTATCCATTTTGGTAGATTCTATTTTTTAATTTTTAATTAGATAACACATTTGAGTTGACAAGGGATGAGGGTTTCTCTCTTTATATGATATAGATCTGCATGTAACATAAGTAGATAAATTTATCCTTAATTATGCATTCAAAAACATGTATGACCAGTTTTACTTTATAAAATATTACTTATAATTGAAGTACCTTTCTTATATTTATTATTATATATTATATGTTATTAAAAAAATAATTATTGTAATATTTTTTTAATATATATTACTATTTAAATTAATTTATAAGAACATAACAATTTAATTGATTTAGAGAGGTATTATATCATCCGCTGAAGTTCAAATTAAATTTTTAAACTAAACTTGTTATTTAAATTAAATATATTTATTTATTATTATATTCAATATTTTAATTTAACATAATATAATGTATTAAATATATTTTTAAAATATATTATATAAGAAAATTATATATTTATATTAACTTATGTTATATATTTAAAATTTATATATTTGTTATTTAGGTTATAAATAAAATTTATATTATATTTACATTTGATTATATATACTAGATGTATAATATATAAAAGGGAAGACAAATATAAACAAAAAAATATAGAGATTAAGAAAAAGAGGAGGATAAAGAAAGAAAAAGGAAAATAGAGAACATGAGAGACAGGGGATGGGAGACAAATACAGTGAAAAAAGGTGAGAGAGAGAGAGGTGGAGAGAGAATGAAAGAGAGAAAGATAAGATAGAGGAGAGGAGAGAGGAAATAATCCTATCTCTCCCTCCTCTACCTATCTCTCCCTCCCTCACTCTATATCCCTCTCACTCTATCTCTCCCCATCTCTCCCTCTCCCACTTCCTCCCTATCTTGGCTATCTATCTCTCTACCTCTATTTCTCTCCCTTTCTCTTCTCATGTATCTCTATCTCTCGCTTTCTCTTCCTATACATACAAAATACATTATCACTAGTGCTGGCAATAAAATATAAGATTATGCATACACATGATTAATGGTATCTATTAGTTTCTTGTATTTTTCATGAGCATTCTGAGTCAGGGACTACACCAAAAACAATTATAACTTGGACTGTCTCCACTAACTTGTTAGGAAGACTTATTGGACAATGTGATTTCTATCCTTTGTCTCACTCACAACTTGGAAGGAGTATCCATGAACTTGTTGCATTAGTCGATCAAGCTAGTGGTTTCTATTTCCTTTCATTTTTATGTTTTCCATTGATAATAGTAGGTTGGGTTTGTTGTTTTTGTATCAGTATTTAACGGTCTTGCAATTTTGATATAGAAAAGCTCACAAAAGTAGGTGGTACATCAAGTGTTTCCCAAAATCATTGTGTATAGTTTAGTTAATTAACCCTTCATTGGCCCCTTCACTTGTCATGGTATGCCATTGTCAACTAATTATCGAATTTTGTATACCATCATAGAGATAGGAAGATAGAGAGGGGAGATGAAGATAGAGGGAGAGAGGAAGAGGGAAAGAAATAGATAGAGAGATATAGAAAGATAGAGGGAGAGATAGAGGTAGAGATATAAGGATAGATAGAGGAAGTGGGAGAGGGAGAGATAGAGAGATATAGATGGTGAGATAGAGAGATGGAGATATAAGGAGATATAAGGAGATACAAAGAGAGCGGCAGAGAGAAACAAAGACAGAGACAAATAGAGAGAAGTAGAGATACAAATAGATATGGAGAAAGGGGGAGAGAAATAGGAGATAGAGAAAGAAAGAGATATATGGGAAGAGAAAGAGAGGTAGAGATAAAGAGATAGATAGGAAGAATAGGGAGGGAGCGAGAGAGGGAGAGATGGGGAGAGATAGAGATGGAGAGAAAGAAAGAGAGAGAGAGAGAGAGAGAGATAGGTAGAGGGACAAAGAGAGACAAAAGAAAGGAAGCAAGAGAATAAGAGGTGGGAGAGGGAGAGATAACCTTCCCTCTCTATCTATTTACATATACCTATCTCCCTCTCTATCTCTCTCTAACTCATACACATGTACACTCCCTATCTCTCCCTCCTTATCTTTATCTCTATTTTTTCCTCTCTCTCCCTCTCTCTATACCTCTCTCTCTATTACTTCTTTGTCACCATCTCTCTATATCTCCATCTCTCCCCTATCTCTCTCCCTCTCTCCCCCTCTTCTATCTCTCTCCCTCTCCTTCCCCTTCTCCATCTCCATCTCCATATTCCTCTCTATCTCTATCTCATTACCTCTCTAATCTCTCAATCTCTTCATTTTTCTATTCATATCTCTCCCACACTCCCTATTGCAAACACGACATGAGCCTATTCGTAATGGAACCTAATTATCTTCCTGATTCAAAGGTTTTATTTCAATCATGTTTGGATCCCTATTAGTGGATGCATAGTTGATTTAAAGCTATCACTTCTCCATTGAGACCTTTGTTGCACAAAAAAACATTTTCTAAATGACTTGCCAATTGGCTTCATATATTGCACAAATGTATGCAAAAAATAGACCACCATTTTCCCTAAATAACCTTCACACCTCTTCGGCATACCCATTGCACACCAAGATGTGATTGCTAGTTAAATAAAATGTTATGGTAATGACTTTCTAGAAGAATAATTGAAAATAGTCTTAAATTAAGTGCAGATAAAAAGGCGTGGGAATTAAGTGCAACATGGATAAGAAATTGTCATAATTGTCATTATTACACATATAAGTCATGCTGCAATAGGGCCAAGAAGAAGTGACGTCATTTTTAGATATGACTTTTTCTTTAAACCTTGTCGCCTTGTATTCTATTTTTCCTCTTTTTCAGGGAACCCCGCCACAATCTGGGTTTTCAACATTTTTTGTCTTAATACGTTTCTGGTGATACCCCATTGAAAGTTCCTATAAATTTGGGTCCATAAGTTTTCAACACACAGCTGTGGCCATTATTGGAAGCATTTAAGAAAATGGAGAAGTTGCAGGATTGCCCATTCCATCAAGGCAAAATTGCCCACTAGCAAGTTATAAATGAAGACGGCCTCCTGTTTCCGATGGTTCTGTTTCCGATGGTTCTGTTGCCCCAAGATGACTGTAACACCTTACAATCCTTTCTCCACACCATTGAAAGCAACAGAGAGTGGATCAACAATCAGCTTAAGGAGGTGGGAGCGTTGCTTTTCAGAGGATTTCCGCTGAAAACTGCATCAGATTTCAACGCGGTTATGGAGGCATTTGGTTGGGAAGATAGGGCATATTTGGGAGCAGCTTCAAGAACAAGGGTTGAGGGAAGAGTTTTTACTGCAAATGAAGCTCCTCTCCATAAACCCATCAAATTCCACCATGAGATGGCCTTGGTATGTTTCTACCCCTAATAAAAACATCCATCTTCAGTATATATTTGTTTTTTTTTTTTGCAATATCTTCATGAAATATCTTTTTAGTGAATCAACTGAGTAGTTTGATTACAGAATCAGATCTATATACCCACCGTACTCCATCAGAGGTGTATCTTAAAGTCGTGACAGTCATACTGAATTGTGCAGAAGTGATCTGTTTTTTTAGATCGTCAGTTGTGAAGAAGTGCTCTATTTTTTTGACTGTCAGTTGAATTGGGTTTTAACATCGTTTTCTTCTGGTTAGAATTTCCACATATTCTCAAAGTTATTTTCACTTTCGGTAGGAGATATCCCTAAGGGTCCCCCATCTATTTTTTTAAGACCCTTGAAGAAGTGTTCTGTTTTTCAGATTGCCAGTTAAATTGGGTTTAACATCGTTTTTTTCTGGTATAAATTTTCATTTTAGTTTAGAGCCAAGGTCTAAGGGGTATCCATTCTGCCAAAATTCACTAGCATCCCTTTTTAGACATCGAAGCCTCTGCACACTCAGCAAGACTTGATCTCTAGTGGGCTCATTTAAAACCTTTCAACTTCACCCACAGACCAAGGGCCCATTGACATCAAAGTATTTTTCATTTCTTATATTTGTTTATATATTAAATAAAGCAGCAATCAATTTATTTTTTAAAATTAGATTCTACAATTTTAATAAAATTAAAAAATAACATTCTTTGTGTATTATTATTTTTTTAATTACATATTTTTCTTTTTGTTGAGGTAGTTTGAGGACTTTCCAGCAAAATTAGCTTTTTTTTGTGAGATTGCTCCACTAGATGGAGGGCAAACTGCCATTTTGTTGAGTCATAAGATTACTGAAAGAATGGAAGAGAAATATTTCTCTTCCTGAATTTGTAAGCAAAATCGAAAAAGAAGGGTTGATTTATTCATCTATTTTTTCGGCAGAAGATGATCCTAACAATTTCTTAAGAGGTTGGCAAACCTTGTACAAAACCAAGGATAAGGAAGAAGCAAAAAGAAGGTAAGAATTACATAAATTTTTGACATTTACCACATAATTTTTTGAGAAGATTTTATTGACAATTAATGCAATATATATCTATGAATTTGTTTTTAGGGCTATAGATTCTGGATTAAAAATGCCAAAGTTGAGTTGGGATGGGAAGAAGATGATCTTTCAGTTAGAAGCCGTTGTTTCGATTAGAAAAGTAGATGGAGATAAGAAAACTTGGTTCAATCTATTACCATTTAATGGTCTAGAGCATGACCCTTTACTAGGAGATGGATCTATGATTCCTAAAGAGATCATTGAATCATGCCTCCAAATTGCTGAAGAGGAGGCTATTGAAGTGAAATGGGAAGTTGGTGATGTGGTTGTGTTGGACAATAGGTTTGTGATGCATGCAAGAAGGCCTTCTAAACCACCAAGAAGAATACTTGCTGCCTTCTGCAAGTAATTTTTTTTTTTTTGCTTCAATTAGGCTATATTTGTGTTGCTTATGTTGTTATAGATGGAAGACCAAGAAATTTCTTATGTTTACTTTAATTGCTTTATCGACCCTATAATATTGGGTTTGTTTAGAGCCGAATTAAACTTTGAACCCTATATTTTTGCCAATACAATAGATTTTGATGTGTTAAATCTTGTATGCTCTATTAATATGATATTATTGATTAGATTGTATAAATTTTACATAATTATATAGAGTAAAATTTGGAGCGATATAGTAAAGTTGGTAGAGTTGTTTGAATATAATGGTGTAGTTGATAACATCTAATCTTTGAATTTTGTAATTTTTAAAAAATAATGTTTGCATCTTTCACAATAAACCGCATGTGTTTTAACAAAGATTGATACATGGATGGTTTGGATTGGTCCACATGTTTGTAAGTAAAGCATATAATTTGACAAGTAAGAGATGACTATTTGGTAGAAGATTTAGTGTCCACATGTTATTTTTAATGTAGTCGTTATAATATTATTATTGAAAAGGTTGGCACAATGTTCTATTTTAAATAAAATTTCATTGTTGAGTGAACATGTTAAAATTGTTGAAGCCATATATTTCATTTCCTATTTTGATAGGATTTATTTTATAATTAATAACAATATTATAAATCTTGGCTAACAAACTCTAAACTTCGTAAATGATTAACAACTGAAATGTGATATATACATTGCATGTCAACCATTCTGAATAGTACTTTTTCCATCCAATATAGAACAAGATATTATTTCAAACATTAAAGGCTTACAACATTGATGATGCTCAAGAAATGGCCATATCATTATTTGTAATATATACCTTTGCAATAGTTGTTTTCTAAAAAATAGAGTAATAGAATCTACAAAGGTTTGTTATTATCATTTAGTATAAGCTATAAAAAATATCTTCTAATTGCTAGAATCTCTTTGAATTGGATAGTGAAATGAGATCTTTGGTTTTGACTATGGTGGACAACAATGGGTTTTTGAGGTATGATTTCTATTTGGCACATTCGCAAATCCCAATTTAAAAGACATCAATTATATTGAAGGGGCTTTAAGTTGAAAAAAATTAGAAGATATCATTACTTGCCTAAATTGAGTATTGATGGGCAACTTGTAACAAAAGTTTAATGAGCCCAACTTCATGCCTAGTTCTTAGTTCTAATGCTTAGGTTTTTTAGTCACTTCATCTGACATCTACACATGGTTCATTATTAAGCCTTCCACTCTATCCTCCAAATATCCCTTTATTCTTGTAGGGGACAAAGTATGTACACCTTGCATTTTACGCACAACTAGATGCCTCTTACATATTTGGAGTACGATGTAGTTTCATATGTTATGGGCTACTTGAAGAAGAGCCAATAGTTGTGCATCTTAACTTTGTACCTCTCAATATTATATGTGATAATTTTGAATGACACTCATTTTTTTTAATAGCTCACTTGGCAAGTTCAATTCTTAAACCGAAGGTTTAAGTCCACATCAATCAAATATGATGCTAAATCAATATGCTTTTACTAAGGTGTCATAAAAGATGCCCCAACAAATATTAGACCTATAATTATACATATCAAGTCAAATTTTGTTTGTATACCTATCTAACATCAGATGATTTGTTGATTTTTGAATATAATTGACACATTTCATTCAATTATTAGTAATAATTGTCAACACTAACAATTTTGAAGTCACAACTAATACTACTATACTACTAAAAGTAATAATCTTGAAATCAACAAATGTTATCTCAAGTATTAGAATGCACTCCAATATTGAATGTTTTCCCTTATAAACTCATAATATAAATCAATCAACATAACAAACTCTACTTTAGAAAATCCTCTTACTTGTAATAAAATACAAAATAATAATATAAGTAAATAAACAATTAATATGGAATTACACATTCGTATCAATAAATTTTTACCCCTCTTTTAGTTTAATAAACAATTAATATAGGTGGCATCAAATATAACTTAAACATTCCATGAAAACTCATCTAAAGTAGACTAGTTAAGTAGGATGATCAAATAAATGCATAAGAATTCAATGTTTTATATGGTTACAATCAATTTTTGGTACCTTATATTTTATGCGTAGAGGAAAATATTATGAGGCAATCTTTAGTTTGCATAGTACAAATAACACATTGGGAAAAGGGTGTACTTAAGCTTCTACAAGATCAGAGGAAAATTAGAGTGAAAATATTTAAAATATATTTTATTTTTTCTTTATTGCGATAGATTAAATTAATACTAGTATCTATATCTTTTAAAATATTTATATAAAAACAATAATAGATGTCATTCACAAGATGTTTATGTTTGAATAGATTTGTGATTTCAATAGATACATATACTAGTTTTATTTACTAAAGAGTTATATTATTTTAACTTCAAAATTATTTCATTTATTTAGAAGTTATTTTATTTTACTCAAGAATTATTTTCTTTATATTTACTTAAAAGTTTCAATTTTGTTAGCTCTTTAATATTTTTTTTGTTAAAACACTCATACCATTACACTCCACCCTTTGTTGTCACTATAGTTAAGCCTCTCAACATAATTATAATTGTATATTATGAAGGACATATATGAAAATACATGGAAATAGACAATGTCAACAATAATTATGGTTGGGAAGTTCAATGAGTCATAAAATTTTCACTGTCCATAATGTTCACTTGAAGATTTCTACATTGGACTATGTGAATATTTTTTTTCATCAATATTTCAGATAACATTCCATGATCCCTTATCAGAATAAACAAACAAGAGAAGGGAATTGTCTTTTAAGGACTTTCATAGAATGACACCCAATGGATATTCAACCAAGCAACAACTAAAGATTGTCCATTTCCATATTCAAAATTGAGCTTGTCATGCTTGTACTAATTATGCTCAGCTGGTCTTGTCCCATGACTTTTATTTTTTTAACATAAGAGGGGTAAAAATTTATTAAAACAAGAAAGAATTATAGAGCGGAGTCATTACATAGCCTTATCCAGCTCCACCAAATGGTCCAACTGTTGAGACAAATCAGGGGGTAATTGACCCCGATCAACCAGATTCCAATCATGAATATGATCAGAAGCCCATTTAGCCAAACAATCAGCAACACCATTCCACTCCCTAGGAATATGAGTGAAAGTAACAAACTCAAGAGAAACACAGAGATTGAGAATTTGATCAATAATCAGAGCGAAGTGCCAAATAACATCATCTAGCCTACGCCTATTCAGCAGGTTCACAACAACCTAGGAATCAGATTCACAAATAATCCTGCGCCACCCCAACTGAGTGCCACGTTCCACAGCCACCAAAATAGCCTGAGCCTCCATAAGATTATTAGTATGTAGACCCTTATAAATAGAAAAAATGAATTGAACATCCCCCGAGCTATCCCGACCAACACCACCAATTCCAGCATGACCAGGGTTTCCACGGGAAGAGCCATCCGTGTTAATTTTTAGGATGCCTTGAGGAGGAGGAGACCAACTTCCCTCCCTATTCACCTTTGGAGTTGGATGCCTACACTTGTTGTGTATAAGCTGTCGGTGCGAAGGAGGAAGATGAAGGTGGTTGAAACAACCAACATCAGAAGGGGCAATCGAATCAGTCAGATCACACTTAGCCGCAAGCGTTTCACCCAAAGCATGCAAAAATTTCCACCACAAACGAGGGGCCCCCATCAACACATCCTGAAAAATTCGACGATTCCTCTCCAACCAAAGATTCCAAATAATGAAGGAAGGGCCAATCGCCCAAGCAGCTTGAAGAAAGGAGGTAGAAATAGGGGCCCTACTCCCTCGTTCCACAAACTCAGCCAAAGAGGAAACATGCGTACAGGGCACATTCCACACCTGCCACCAAAGATGCCAAATCTCCCGAGCATAGGAACATTGGAAGAAGAGATGAGAAGCACACTCCTCAGCCTCACGACACAACACACAACAAGAGGGACCCTGGAAACCCCGCTTGCATAAATTATCCCAAGTAAGACACCGGTTTTGAGCCACCAACCACATGAAGAAATTGCATTTGGGCCAAGACAGATTATGCCAGACAAACTTCCACCAAGGGACCTCAGTATCCCCAAACAACTGTCGACCTAATTGCTTATAGCCAGCAGACACAGAGTACTTCCCAGACATATCAGAACCATCCCAGGCTAAAATATCAGGTCCCCTCAAAGAATTGTAGGCCCGGAAAGCCAAAAGTTGAGCAAGCTCCCGCCTGTCCCCCTCAGAGCCCCTAGGAGGCCACTCAGAAGGGAGCTTCCAGCGAAAAGAAGAGCCACCATGCTCAGCAATCTTGTAATGCTCAATGGTGTCCCAACTAGTAGCAGTAAAAACATCACAGAGGGATTGAAGATGAGGAAAAGTAGACAGAATAGGTGGGTGACCATCCCAAGAATCCCACCAAAAAGAGCCTGAGATCCCGAGTGACAGATCCAAAAAAGCGCCCGCTTAATCAACTGAGCTCCCACTTTCAGAGTAGACCAAATCATAGAACCACTCCCCTCCAGAGGATAGCGAGGAACCTCATGACAAGCAACACCACGAAGATACTTATAGTTAAGAACACGGGCCCACAACTGGTGTTGATTAGTACACCAGCGCCAATAAAGCTTCACTGCAAGAACTTGCCCATTCAAAATAGAAGAGCGTAAACCGAGACCACCCTCCTGCTTTGGTCTACACACAGAATCCCATTTAACAAGGTTCCACTTAGAATTCATCAAGTTACCACTCCAAAGGAATTTCCGAGAAAGAGCATCAAATTCCCGAAGGAAATACATCGGGGCCGATTGAACAAAACACCTGTAGATGGGAAGGGCCTGGATAACAGACTGAAGGAGGGTAACTCTAGCAGCAGTAGACAACCACCGATGAGTCCAAAGTGTAACCTTCTTCCTCAACTTATCAAGCAACATCTGCCAAGAGGATCTGGGTTGGCGACCAACAGCAAGGGGAATCCCCAGATAGACAAAGGGGAGAGAACCAATTTGAAACCTCAAAATAGCAGCAATCCTCCTCTGGATGGCCAAAGGAGCATTAAAGAAAAAAATAGAAGACTTCTGCTCATTAACTTTCTGACCTGAAGTGGCAAGGTAGATGTCCAAAGCCTGTCTAAAAGAATCAGCTTCATGAAGACGAGCCAACCCTATAAGAGAGGTGTCATCCACAAACTGGAGGTGAGAAAGAGTAGGCAAACCCATCCCCCATTGCCAACCATGAATCCCACCCTGAGAGACCCGAGACTTAAGAAAGCGACCAAGCCCCTCAGCCATAAGAATAAAGAGATAGGGAGAAAGCGGATCCCCCTGACGAAGGCCCCTGGTAGCACCAAAAAGCTCAGAAGGTGCCCCATTCACAATAACTGAAAAGGAGGAGGAGGTCACACAACTCATAGTCCAACTCACCCAGTCAAAAGAAAACCCAAAGGCCAACAAAATCTTCTGAAGGAAACTCCATTTAACTTTGTCATAAGCTTTAGCCATATCCAGCTTGATGAACATAGACCTTTCCTTAGAGATTGCCATGGAATGAATGACCTCAGAGGCGATCCCACCCCATCCAGAATCTGACGACCAGCCACAAAACCTCCTTGTTCCTCAGAGATAACAACAGGCAAGCAAGATTTAAGCCGCTCAGCAATCAATTTCGTAATAATCTTATACACCACATTATAGAGCACAATAGGTCGAAAGAAATCAAACCTATTAGCACCCTCCTTCTTAGGAATGAGGACAAGAAAAGTGGCATTCAAGGCCCGAAGCATCTGCTTGCTATGAAAAGATTCCTTGACCACCTCCACCAAATCCAACTTCACAATCTCCCAAAACTCTTGGAAAAATTCAATAGGGAACCCATCAGGGCCAGGAGCCTTCCCCTTATTCATCCCAAAAACAACCTCCTCCACTTCAGACAAAGTAATCGGGCACATAAGAGAAGCACTCAACTCATTAGAGACCAAAGAAGGAATACATGAAAGAATCATATTATCCTCAATATCAGAAGGAGGAGAATCCTCAGTAAACAGAGAGGAGTAGAATTGGCGAGCTTCTCTAGATATAGCCTATTGAGAGGATAAAACTAAACCTTCAGAGTTAAGAAGAGAAGAGATATAGCACTTATTCCGACGAGCCTGCACAGAATGATGGAAGAAGGCAGTATTCTTATCGCCCTCTCGAAGCCAGTCAACCCGAGCCTTCTGTTTCCAGAATATCTCCTCACGAAGCTCCCACTCCTCCACCACTTTAAGAGCTTGGGACTCAGCATGCCCAAGAGCCTCTGAAAAACCCTGATCCCTAATCTGGCGAGTAACAACAGCAAGACGCTCCTGTGCTTCCCTTTTCTTGGCTCTAAAATTACCAAAACAAAGCCTATTCCAACGCTTAAGATGAAACTTGACACTTTAAAAGAGTACATAGCTGAGCCATACGCCGGGGCTCCATCCACCCACCACCATGCAACAAGATTATACAAAGAAGGGTCACGGAGCCACATAAGCTGAAATTTGAAGGGAGGATTCTTTGGATTAGGAAAGGGGGAAGTTGAGAACTTAATTGGCCAATGATCAGAGCCACACCAATCCAGAATCTCAGAGCCAATAACCAGACTACCTCCAACCCAAAAACAAGAAACAAGAAACCTATCCAACCGCTCGGAAATCGCCTCTGGCCCACTCCGCCTATTATTCCAAGTAAATAAGCCATTAGCAGGTTTAACATCAACAAGAGCAAGAGAGTCCACATTAGCCCGGAACAACTCAGAAGCAGGGCCAAGTCTTGGCAACCCCCCTCTTTTCTCTTCAAGACACAAAACAGCATTGAAATCACCAGCTAGGATCCAAGGCAAGTAAGGAGCACATGACCTAACATACCTAATATGGGCCCAGAGCTGGCCTTTACCCCGGAAGTCAACAGGAGCATAAACATTACTAACCAAAATACTCTACAATTCCCTGTCAATGTCAGTTGCCTCATTTTCCGATTCGGAACAATCTACATAGCTTTCTTTTTCTTCCAAATGAGCCAAATCAATCATAGGATATTAGTTTGCAGAATAATATCTATTTGAAAAACATCTGTGCTAATTTATTTTCGCAGATGTTCTTCTATGAAAGAGTTCATTAATAAATCCACTCATCTGAATAAGATAGAACTTTTATAGATATTTAAGAAAAAAAATTAGCATACGGAAGTTCACCCATTTGCAGTGAAGAGGCTTTTCATAGATATTCTATGAATTCTTAGGAAATATCAGCATAGTAAAATGTACCTATCTGTATTGAAAAGGCTTGTTTTGTAGATATTGTTCAACTCAGAAGATATACCTGCATACATAAAGCCGTTCATCTACATGGAATAGACAGTTTGTTTACAAGATATTTATCATTTCAGGAAGATTATTGGAGCATAGAACAATGTATGGAGTGTCAAAGAAGGATGTTCATGTTGTGCAATCAACATTGACAACATATTTGCTGCACTAGAAAGTAAGAAAAAGAAGAGCAGCAGTAAGAAAAAGGACAATAAGAAAGAGGTTGAAAAGGACAGAGTTTTGGACAAAGGCTATATTGTATCTGTCAAATCCTGGGTTGATTGTGAGCATGATGATGATGATTACTATGCCACTACCCTACCCCTGCTTGGGGTAAAGATGAGTCCCAAGCAAAAAGGTATTCTGATTAGGAGATACTTTTCACATATTTCAGTTTCTTTTTATATGGGAAATCGAATAATAGCTATTATTTTTCCTTCATAACTGACCTGTAGCACCCACACAATAATTAGGGCTTGGAATTGCTTATTTTTCTGCCTTTTTTTGGGAGTAAATTGTAACCCACCCACCATTGGATATTTTTCTTTTGTCTTTACCTAAGAAATTAGAATACTTTTGTTCACCAAGCATCATTAGAAAGCACGACTGGGGAACTTCGTGCTTTTTGTTTTTAGATGTAGATCGTTCTGTTCATATTTATATGGGAGAAGGCGAGGGTAACGTTCTATAGCTTGGAACGCATTAGGAGAAGTTTAAGGATCTGAACATAGATTACAAGTATATTATCTAGTACAAAAATATGTATTGTGGGCTAACTCTACAGAAATCAATATTAATTACTAGGTAGATGAAAGAGTTTTGGGCCAGTATTCCCTCTTAAAATTCCCCTTTCACTGCAGTACTATTTTCTTGATTCTGTTCTCTCAATCTATGTAATTAGAAGGCTCCATAACAACTGCTTTTATCTGAGATTTCACAGTTGGACATCTTTATTTGGGTGAGATTTATTATAATCCATGGATGCAATATCTCTTCCTTCCCTTTTCAGTTGTCCCATCTCCCCGCAAGTAATGAAGGAACCAGTGACCATCTGCATTGGAATCACCTATAACAAAGAGTGCATTGAGAGATGGTTTGAGGAGGGTCATTGGTCATGCCCATCTATAATGCAGGCTTTGGACACACTGAACCTCCCAATTCACACACTGACGAGACTCATCCAAGCTTCGTCAGATAAAGCAGATGCTGCTCATTTATATTAGGAACCCAAATGAGAAACAGATAAAGCAGATGCTGCTCAACATTTCATCAAGGAACCCAAATGAGAAACAGATAAAGCAGATGCTGCTCAACATTAGAAATACTCCTGCACACTAAGGAAATCTGAGAAGCCTAGCTGATCTGGCTAGGAAAAATGAGAGGAACAGGGCCTTTATAGCTGAATTAGGAGGCCCATCAGTGCTGATTTTTATATTATGCAGAACAAAAGTTATGTGTGGGGAAAAAGGCTTAGCAATATTGGCGAGCCTCCCCATTCATAAAGCCAAGGAAGAATGCATGAGTTCTCAGAAATGCCCAACAATCATGGATGCAACTTGGATGCTAGGCTCGATGTAGCACAAGTCCTCTATGCCCTATGGGCTTGCAACTGCAGATTTGGACTTCAAAGGTATTTTAAGCTTAATGAAGAGACCTTTCATGATTTGAATTTTCTGCACCAAGATGAATGTCAATCAACCAGCAAAATTGCCATATAAATATTGTTCGCTATCAGGGCTGTGAGGAGAAACATAATGAAGGCAGTCGAAGCACATTTAACTTGATCGAGATCCTTCCCAAGAAAATTAAAAAAAGGTCGAGAAATCTCTTTCACTGTTACAAATCCCGTGCCAAAGTGGAAAAGGCAGAGCCTCTATCTGTGGTCATCCATTGAGAATAACTATTATGTCCAGAAAATTAAAAGAGATTCAGAGGTGGGCACAGAGACTGCCACTGCAGCCCTACGGGATATCTTGAAGAAATACAAAAGCCCACCAGTGGTTAAGGATATGGAGGAAGCAGGGGGTTATTTATTTTAAGCTTCATGCTGCAAATATGTAGAGCAAGCACTAGACAAAAAGCAAAGGATATTCTCAGAGCTCAAAAAGGGAGATCGTAGATAAAGCTCATCCCATGGACGCATTAGAGGATTGACAGATCGTAACATAGAGCTGAGCCTATGTTGCGAGGCAAGACCAATGCTTTGATTCGAACTAGCAACCAACAAACCACAATCAAATAACCGACATAATTTTTGCATAGTTATATCCAGAACCTCTTCTCACGCACAATGAAATACTTTTACCTTTGTGAGAAACAAAGCTTACAAAAAAATACTATATACATACTGTGCTTCTCCTCTACTTCCACCGGCCTTCTTTCTTTGGCAACAACAAAGATTGTCTCCGCAAGCAGAACTCTGCATAGTTATTTACACTAGCATTTGCACCATGGGGTGCAAGGGTTACGCCGATAGAATACTATATAAAAACAAACATGGTAAGTTGTAGTTTGAAATATATGAAATCTTGTTTGTAAAATTTGCAAAATGTATTTCCCAATCGATTATAGAAAGTTATACGCAAAGATCTTTCTATCTTTCCAACATAAGCTATGGAAAAAATCAGAATTACTTTTAAAAAAAAAAAATATACATCATTTCATTTTAATTATAATTTGGTTAACCATAGCAATAATAGTCACTTGACAAGCAATCTTAAACATTGAGATTGCATCAAATATTTGGAAATACATTTTCAGATTCGTGTTGATTAGATAATTGTAGCTAAAGAATCTTTTTGCCTCCTACTTCTCAAAAGTCTCAATAGCAACCTACAATTCATCACTGCCTCCAACTGCCCGCATTGTGCAAAAATACACACTTGCAACAAAGCTTGTTAAACCTCCTACCACAACTATGTTCTTTGTTCTACAAGTCAGGCTACAGAATCTAGGCATAGCTCACACCTTGAGACAGTAAATATTTAATATATGAAGTTGGTATCAGACAATTATATGCCCAAAATTATAACAATTATGAATGGTGGAAAAGTACAACTATTTGAGTTTAAGTGCTTACGGTCTGAATAATCACAAACTGCAATGAACAAAACTAAGCAAGAGACCAAATAACATGCAAGATATGCTGCAACAGGGGATTGATTGCTGCTTTCAACCCCATTTGTCCATCACTCAATTTGTTCCAAAATTTCCTTGTGAATAGTAAGGGAGTCCTCAATCTATTTTATGAATTTTCAAAAAATTCATAAAAGAACACCTGCAATATGCAATAGAGGAGAGAGTGACTTCATGACAGAAGTCAGTAAATAATCTCGCTTTACCCTATAAAATAAGCTTATTGTTTTCTGTGTTCCACAAAAACTACAAAACTTTAGTAGATAACACTAACCAAAACTTTCTAGAAACTTTGGTTTGAAATCTCAAGCCAAAGGGGTCAATCCACTTATTATTCTCTCATCTTAGTATTCAAGGAGAGATTGAAAGGCACATAAAGCCTTCAAAATATCTTAGCAAGCATAGTAAATGTTCTCCTATGAGATTTTGGAATCAAGAACCCAACTTTTATCTTTTATCAAGAAATAAGAGATCCTTGCTTAATGATATCTACAAATATCTGAATACATTTAGAGAAACACATTTTAGAAGAGCAACCATTGACAGGAGCTTAATGTTATGTGAGAGATTCTACCAAAATGATCTGAAACCTTGATAGTTTCTACCTTTCTTGGGCAATGCTTTATGTCCTTTTACCAAGTGTCAATGCTTCCAATCTTTTCAAATATTTCCCAACACAGGAGACCCTGCAGGCTTATCTGGAAAGTGCCTAAGTGCCTAACAACAACTAAAAGGGATAAAGCCCCTTCCAATTCCTCTTGTTTTTGGAACACAAAAAATATTTTAACCAACACTTTCAAAGGTTTGCCCTGGCCCATGGTCCTCAACTACCCTTCCCTTCCATGGCTTTGAGGATCCAACACCAATTCCAGGTAAAGGAGTTGTGTACTGCAGAAGAAAATAATTATTGTATTACTTTGGTAAGTTGGTAATGAAGTTAGCTGTCAAAGAGAATTGGCTTAGTGGTGAATGACTTCACTCTTTGAAAAGGACCAAATCTCTCGCTCAGGAACATGTTTCTAAAAAAAACTGTAAGTGGGTTTTACCTACCCAAAGCGAGTGTGTGGATGAACTCTTTTAGTTTTTTTTTTAAGTGGTGATTGAAATGCTTATGAAAAAACTGTGTAAATTTTTGTTTGTATCAATGTTTCAAATCACATCTTGTGATTAATGGATGGGCTACAAATTTGGCTACATAAGAAATATCTAAACAATCTATGCAGTCCACCTATTATTTTCTTCATCATCATGACAATGGATCCAAAACATTGATGCAAACAAAAATTCAGTGTTTTACTGAAGCATTTCAATCATTATTATTGTGGACTGAAAATCTCACGTTTATCATTGAAAAATATATAGGTTAATATACCCAAAGAACCAAATTCTCATCACCCCCTGGCTTCTTTCTCTCAATGGGCTTCCTCCCTGTGAGTAGCTCTAGTAGAACCACCGTAAATGCATAAATGTATGTTTTCTCTGAGACCTTTCCATGCTGGAAATACTCTAGAGCGAGATACCTGTGACACAAGCACACATATTGAATTAAAGACCTCTTTGCATTCTAGAATTTTATAGTATTAACACACCTGATTGAAAAAGGAATGGAATCAGTGAACTAAATACTTTTGCTTTACCAAAAAGCTCTCTTCACTGTCTTACACAAGAATGGTACTGAAGCTCCCAGAGTCCATGTCGGCAGCCCAAAATCACACAACTGTACCAAAACACATTACAACAAACATTTCATCACATTATTATTGAAGGAAATTCAGAAAAAATAGACCAAACGCAAACGATTATAGTATATCTTATACACCACATACTATAATCAATGAAAAATGAATTTAATAGCTAATGTAGAGATAGATATGATAAAAATTCCAACTTAAGCTTGAGCCTTGGATAAATTCCATGGACGAAGTTAGAGCTACAGTTTCCATACTACAGGTGGTCTCATAAAATATCTATTGCATTTTATTTGCACTTACTAAAAACCCTTGATTCAAATAAACCTCTACCATTCTCTATAGGGCAGACATGGGATGGTATATCCTATCTTTGTTTAAGATATTATTTAGTATTTTACTTCCAAATTGCAGGTGCATGCAGTTTACAAATTTTCTTAAAAAATATTGACAGATTCCAAAAATATTGTAAGAAAGCTAGAATTTAAAACTATTTCAATCCAAATATCCTTAATTTGTCTGTGGATCTGCCAAGTAACTAGAAACTACAAAAATATTTTATAAATAATAGTATAATATTGTATTATAGTGCCCATGAATAAATCCTACAAGGAGCATACATACAAAAAAAATACTGTTGATAGATTTACTTCTGGCAAAAATATTGGTTGTGAGTTAAAGATTGTTTTCAAGTAGGGTGCGAGGAATATTTCAACTGCCTGGACATACATAACTAGTAATTTTTGTAGCAGTGTAGGAGTAGGAGATAAAAAGGTGAAAGGGGTATAGACATACCCATATATATAATTCAAATTTGCTTTTATTTCTTCTTCAAAATGGCTATCGATTCCGAGAGGATGCCGAGGAAGGTTGGAGAGAGTGGCTTCACACCTGCCAATTTCATTTGCTTGAAGGCTTCAAAGCCTTGTAAACAAAACTATTTTTTTCTTATCCTACAATCTTGGCATTCTCCAAGGCCACATTTCTTTGAGGCATTTTATTGAACAGTTCATGTGCCTTGTCACTTGCCAATTGCATTTATTTGAAATGAAAGTTTCCAAAGCTAATAAAAATAATTTAAAAAAATAGAATTTCTGAATAGCAACCATTCTGAGGGGGAATAATGAGAAATTTTTTTACCTCGGGGCATAATATTTTACATGAGCATCATACCCCCTGGGAAATAGCCCAGGATTGTTAGTAACACGAAGGCAAGGCTTAGTATACTAATCAAGTGTAACCACGAATCCTCTTTCTTCACATGGGGTTTCGCCACAACGACAACCCCTGGTGTGGTATGTCGGTTTTACGCTTCGCTGTTGGCTCTAGTGGCATTACTTGTCATTGAGAGAAGCAGGAGCAGGGCCCTCGAAAGCATCCGACGCAGGAGCAGAGGCAGGGTGCTCTAGGGGAGTTTTTTCTTGTCTCATAGCGGGCAAGGGAAATCCAATAGGGCCTACAAAATCCTCCATAGCCAACTTCTGTGCGAGGTTTGCATAGCCAACTTCTTTGAAATCACCGACCCAAACTGGTTACTATTCACCACTTTCATCTCTTAACATCAGTCGGTGAAATACTTCCATAGAGATTATCGATTTTCTACAATTCTACCAAACTATTGCCAACTACATCTGATAATAGTTGCATATCATTTTTTCTTTTAAGGATATCTGAACCCTATTCCAATGCTCCCATTTTGGCATAGGCTGGGAATACGCTGGAAAATGTATATTGATCGGGTTGGGGAAACTATTTGTTGCATACGGTGAAACAACGTGACTGTCTCTTGAGGACACTTTATGACATCCACCAAACTTTCCAAAGAACCATGCCTCACTGAGGACCTTGGCAAGTAAGTTACCTCAAGATTCTGCACAACGATGCCGCTGACAAAAAATGGGCAGTTTGCAGGAAATATTTTAGGAGCCCTACCATAGCAGATTTTTTAAAAATTAGACAAACCAAAATCAATCTCCTTCCAGCCATTGCTTCAATCTATAAACAAAAAGTGGATTTGAAAAATCTGGGTTTTAGGGCTCGCATAAATGCAATCAGATTTGGAGATATGCATCTTAAATGTGAATAAATGGAAATATGATTTGCTTTCGAAAACTAAAGGCAAACAACCATGGACAAATATTCTTGTTTTCCGATGAAATTTACCTTGTTTTTTTTGGCAAGTTTACCAGATAGAAGAGAGGTTTTGCGGCTAACAGAGCATGAGACAGGTTTCAGGTCAAAGTTCACACAATATATAGCCTATCGGCTAATTACTAAAATTAATCAATTGGAAGAAGAATATATCTATTATTTATAATATATAAAAAGTAAAAATAATTATAATATATTATTAGATATTCCTTATGATGGATGTTCAGAGTGATCCAAAATGTCGATTAAAAAAGTATATACAGTTGAATCTAAAAGCTTGTTCTACAACATCATGGACTGTGGAAAACTCATATCAACTATTAGATATTTTGATCAAAGTTATTTAAGTTTTAAATTTGATTGGTAAATATATTAAGTTTATTTTAATTCAAGAAATATTTTTAAAATACTTATATTCTATATGACACTCTTAATAAAGTTGGCAATAGCTGTTGATTTATCTTTTATAATGACAATTAATGTAATAGATATGTTTTAGGTTAAATATGCTGGATTTTTTGCATGGTACTGAGAAAACCTTCTACATCGAGATCTCTTTCACTTTGCTAATTCAAATCTTTTAGTTTGTTATGTGTCTTTGTGTGTGTTTTATTTATGTATATGTTCTAACCTCATGATGTAATGGCTTTTTATGTTCTAACATTGTTGTCTTGTGCAGATCTTTTTTGTCTAATGCATCTATTTTGTAGGTCTTCGAATTGGGGGCATGTTTCTTTGGTTTGAAGAGTTATTTGCTTCCTCTACAATATCCTATTAGTATCATGATGTTAAATTTATGTTTATTAGATCTCCTTTAGTGTGCATATTAGTGTAGATTCATATGCCAGCTAAAGTGGGTGCAAAATGTAATGTCATAAAATTCCACCTCTTGCATTTTCACATATATTCTTGTATCCACTTTAGTGTCCACTCCCTTAGCATTTGTGTAGATTCATTTTATCTCTTGCATCAACCTTTTTCCCCTCTCAGGATGCTCAGGACCCCTTTTTAGCAGCCACCTTTACACGTCAGCTTTGCATCGAACCTTGTGTTTTTCTCGAGTGCCTATTGTTTTGTAGTGTGATTTGTCTAGACACTAGCACATCACGTAGACGTCCACATGTCATGCTAGTGTCCTATGACATTTCAACATTCAAATGACTATTTTCAAGTGCCTTAACCACTTGTCAGCTACTTGTGTTGGTGGTAACAACTTGGGACATCTTGTAACAGCTCATGAACCTTCTTTTCCCTCTTTTTATCCCTTTAAAAGTGATCTTTTAAATGCATTTGTTCTTCTCCTTCTTGGCTTCTCTCTTTTATCTTTTTCACTCTCTCAAGTTTCTATAGCTCTCTTGCTTTTTACAACACTCTCACATTCTTACAATGCTCTACATTGCTTTCTTGGCTCTCACAACTTTACCTCTCTCCTTAGCTTCCTCAAGCCTTGCAGGCGATATCTATCTTGTGCCTTGTATCTTTGAGCATCTTGGGATTTCTCACATCCTCTATCTATTGCATCTCTATTTCATGATACAAGTTCTCCTCCTTAAGAAAGGTTTTTTTTATCACTCTTGTGTACATTTCATTTATGCTTATTATTTCTCTCTATCTATTTGACTTTCTGTGGAGGTGGGAGCACCAAAACAGGGGTTTGACTGAGGAAAACCCCTAAACAACCCCAACATTTTCCCTCGGTCTTATGTGTGCAACTATTGAAGATATTTACTTGTTGGAGATTTCATTACTTGGATTGTTGTGAGCAATTTCTTTTCCTTCCTTATTTTTATCATTTACAGATATGTGCAGGATTATCATGGAAAAAATAGGCCCTTAAGTGGCAATGAAAATTCAGAAAAATCAGAGTTAGGCAACTTGACATAAAAATTTGAATAAGTTATCTATATTATTTCAAAAATATGTAAGAATAGAATCTATGGCAAATTGAATGTAGTTTCTAAGAAGCTACTAATTTTTTTTAAAGTCTATATGGTGAAAATTGAAATTTCAATGCGGTGGTACCAAATTTGAGGGAAAAATAAAGAAGTAGGTATTTTTGACCACCTTAACCACAACTAAAATGATAATATTTTTATAATATTTTAGATATAAGTAAAGAGGACTCATGTCCATATGTCGCATATATTTTTGTAATTTTTTCCAAGTAAATAATTAATTATGAATTTTTTATTACAACTTTTAAAAAATACATAAAAACTTGTATGTTTGACCACCTTAGCTGGGTAAAACTTTATAAAATTCATTTTATCCTATAGTATGTGGAAACATAGAATGTGGCCTTTATATTTTGGATTCAAAATATGATACTAGTTGAGAAAGCTATAGATTTTTTCAATCAGGCTATCAATTAGGACTTTAGTCGTAATTCAAATAGAAAATGAATAATAATTATTTATTAAATTCCAAGTAAAGCATAATTTATATTGGTGGAAGGCTGAGAATCTCCTTTAAAAACCCTTTTCCTTTCATCAATTTTGACTAAAAATAAAGTCGTCAGCCACATGGACAAAGTCTAGAAAAACAAGGTGAGTTGTTAAACACGTTTTTTGTGTTGACTTCTTAGGATTGGCATGTCCAAGCCAAATACCAAAGAAACCCTGAGGCTAATCCCAAGGCAATAAATTCTTTGTTAGAAATATCAGATATTTGTTTCAAATCGGATATCCATTTTGAATCGGATATTCGATTTGGTTTATATATGATATTAAAAAATATTTTACACTTTATAATATATGATTTAGAAAATGCAATAAATATTTTATAGTTTATTTTAATATATCTAGTTTAGAATATACAATATACTTTATAATTTAGTATATAATATATTATATTATTATGTATAATATTTAAATATTATTTCTATATTTTAGTTAATGTATTTATATATTACTAATATATAAAATATTATATAACTAATTAATATTACTAACATATAAAATATTTAAATATTATCTCTTTCCCTCTCTCTCTCTCTCAAATTATTCCCTCCTAATTCTCTCCCCCTCTCTCTACCCTTCTTC
>VDFB02083468.1:0-14143 GCA_007258455.2 Sequoia sempervirens
CTTGGTCACCTACATTGCATGATACTACCTTAGATGAATTTCCCCTTGATTTCTCTAATCTATTTGAGAACAACACCCTCTTCATGATATCCATAGCATCCTTTATCTCAAATAACCAACCAATTGAAATATGCCCGGTATACTCGTAACTCATTGACATGGACCAACAAGGACCGTCGATTCTAGATTTATTCAAAAATGATGAAGTGATCTCAAAATTCATGGGACTTCGAGACAACTTATCATGAGTAGATCACAAAGCAGGCTTTGACATAAAGCTTGATATAGGGGCATAGTATGGGGAGACGATTGAATCCTTCAGTCACAAAATAAATGAAAGGAAATTAACTTGCAGATCCTTGAGTGAAAACCACCTAGTGGCGCTCTCTGATCCCAAAATAGTAAAAACAAAGGATGCATCCGACGGTGAAAACCTCACTGAGGAGCCCAAGGATGAAGGATTCAATCTCCCCCTTAGCACAATGCATCTAGAGAAGTCAATAGTACTAGCAAAAAAGGCTACACCAGTCAATGGGGGAACAAAGGAAGAACCTAAGATCACCTTCTATGTTGAATCCTTATTAGATGAAGAATATAAGAACCTTGCAGCATTCCTTAAAGAGAGAAAAGCTAACTTTGCATGGCCATATACATATATGCCAGGCCTTGATCTAGAAGTAGTTGTGCATCACTTAGCAGTCTATCTTGACGCCAAACCAGTCAATCAGAAATTAAGGAAGATGTACCCACAAATAAAACTCTTGGTTAAACTAGAACTACAAAAGATTCTTGACGTTGGATTCATCTGACCAATAGATTATCTTGAGAGGGTTTCAAACCTATTATCAGATAAGACTCACCCTTTTCCACACCTTCTTCATAAAGGGATAACTTACAAATGGGATGAAAAATGTGATAAAGCTTTCCAAAAAATTAAGGATTATCTACTAACACCACCTGTGCTCATACAACTAAAACCAAACAAGCAACTGATCCTATAAATCTCAACAACACTAGCAACACTAGCAACACTAGGTGTTCTTTTAGCACAACATGATGAAAATGGAAAGGAAAGAGCCATATACTACATTAGAAAAACCTTGGTAGGTTATGAGATGAACTATTCACCCATTGAGAAAGCATGCCTAGTGGTAGTTTTTGCTTCACAAAATTTTAGGCATTACATGTTATCACATCAAATCAAGCTCATCGCAAAGATTGACCCATTAAAATATATGTTATCCAAAGTAACCCTCACAGAAAAAATGGCTAAATCAATAGTGATCTTGACAGAGTTTGACATAGAGTATGTGGAGCACAAGGAAATCAAAGGATAAGTGATCATGAACTTGCTAGCAGAAGCACCCATTTATGATGAGAACCCTTTAATATCTAAGTTCCCTAATGAATCAGTGTTCCTTATTAATCTAACAACTCAATGGAAGATGTACTTTGATGGCTCATTCTATTGGATGCTATGGATGTGTTCCTAATATGTGGTTGTCATTAATGTGAAAATTATTAGCATTTGGTGTATTAGAGGCTGTATATGTCGAGGATAGTGAGAAAATTGTAAAAGAAAGTGTTCCAGGTTCCTAGTGGAACTGTGCAGGTCATGAAGGTGTGTTGTTTTGTATGTTGAAGACTAGTTCTTATGGATTAAAGGGTTTTCTACTGAGTGTATATAGATCATGTACCATAAGTTACAGAGGTTTGTGTATAGATTTGATCATGTTATGGTTTGATAGTGTTTCAGTGGTCTCTGTCAGTGTTCCTGAGTAAAGTTTGTGTGATTCTATAAATCTCAGTTGTTGTGGATGTTTCTCTATTGTTTCTTGGTGCTCTTGGATGTTTCTAGATTATGTGCTATCTTTGTGGTACATCCACATTGATCGGTGTGTTTGTGGTCGAATATTTTTCTTTGTATATTTAATTTTTCTTGTTCTTGGCTGACATGTTGGTGGCGGCATGTTGTGGATCTTCGAGGTGAAATTAATTGAAGTATTTTTGTGTTGGAATTATTAATTTGGGTCCCCACTATGCTATGGCCGACCTTGGTAGATTCGCTTTTAAAAATTTATTTGTAAATTTGGGCCGACATTGAAAATATGTTTTATTTTCCTGGCCGACTAAGTTATTGATGAAATCTCATGTAGCAGATATATAAGAGCAATTGTTTCATTAGTGTAATGTGTGTAAGTGTGTGTTGAAAAGGTATTGAGTGTTCTCTTATGTGTGTATGTGTGAATATCATTTGATTGCAAAACAAAGTGTGAAGAAGATTGAGAAAAGTGTGAAGTAGTTTGTGAAGGAGTTTTCTGTGCTTAATTGGAACTGTAATTAGGCTTGTGTAGAAGCTATTTTCTTAGTTCATAGTTTCTAGATTTTAATCCTATTCTGTATTGTTGGGTAGTGAGCCCCTTTTGTAATTGAGCAATGAGCTCTAGGTAGTGTGCCTGAATGCATGTGCATTCCCCTTTATTGATTTATTTATACTTTTAATAGGGTATAATCTTGTGGACTAGCATCCACTGTTGTTTTTACTCTAATAGGGTTTCCATGTAAAAAATCTTGGTTTTCTCTATCTTTCTAATGTGTTAATTGCTTATTCATTAGATCTGAGATTAAGTTAATTAAATTTTGAAAAGTTTATTATTTTGTAACAATTGATTCACCCCCCCTCTCAGTTGTTTGTCCTTGTTTTTCCAACAATTGGTATCGGAGCAGGTTCCTCTAAATAAGTTTAAAAGATTGAGGTGATCCAAGATGGCAACATTCAAGAAGGATAGTCAAAGATTCAATGTAACTAACTACTCACTGTGGAAAGTCAGGATGCAATGTCACCTAAGGTGTATTGGTGAAGCCTACTAGAAAATTACAAAAGATCCATATGTTATTCCTCAGAATGGTCCCTCCACTGTTGATGAGATCAAAGATGCTAAAAATAATATCAAGGCTATTGAAGCTTTGGTGAGTGCTCTGACAGATTCAAAGATGGATAATGTGGTAAGACTATAGATAGCTCATGAGATTTGGATGAAGCTGGAAACTTTGTATGAAGGAGATGCACAGGTGAAGATGGCTAAGCTACAAAGTTTAAAAGGAAAGTATGAGAACTTGAAGATGGGTGAAGATGAAAATATCACTTCTTTTATGCAAAGAGTAAATGAAATAGTGATGGGTATTACATCTGGCGGTGGGTTCTCTGGATGAGGACGAAATTGTGGCCAAGATACTTAGATCCTTTCCTCCCTCCTACAAAGTGAAGGCTCATGCTATTGAAGAGCTCAGATCAGTAACAAAAATGTCAAGAGACACGCTGGTTGGTAAGCTTGCTGCTTTTGAATTAAGTGAATTTGGTGAATCTGTTCTAAAAACTAAAACTACATTCAAGGCTACTGTATCCAGAAGTAGCCTTGAAAAGATATGGTCCGGGAGAATGTTCCAGAAAGATATCCAAAGTATGATGAAGAGAACTAAATAGCTTGAAGATAAAGAAAGAGAGAGATACAAGAAATTAAGGAAAAGGATTGATTAATAAAAGAAAGAAGGTAGAAAGGGAAAAGATAAAGTATGAAGGAGTGTTACCTATTAAATGTTTTTCATGCAGTAAAATAGGTCATATTGCATTAAGATGTCCTGAAAGAGTCCCTAGAACTAAGCCTAAAAAGTCTAGATTCCAAAAGAAATGTCACTTTGTTGAAGAAGGAGTGACTGATGATGAGTCTAATAAAGATACTGGAAATGAAGATGAATGGGTTTTCATTGCTACCATTGAAAATAGTCTTGTGGCTACTGAATCTACTAAATATGAGAAAGCTCTTGCAACTTGAGTTGAAGAAAAGGATGAGTAGGTTATTGATAGTGGATGCTCACATCATATGACTGGTGATAAAAACAAATTTGTAGGTATAGATAAGTATGATGGTGGTATTGTAAGATTTGGAGACAACAATGCTGGTGTGATTTGTGGCAGAGGTTCTATTTGTCTTAGTGGTAAGGATAACACTGATGACGTTCTTTATCTTGAAGGATTAAAGCACAATCTTTTGAGTGTTGGACAAATGGTGGGAAAAGGCTATGATCTACAATTCAAAGATGGAAGATGCAAGATACGTGGAAGTTCAGGAAATATGATTGTGACTGGTAAATAGACAAAAGGTAATATTTTTCACTTGAATATTGCTAGTGGGAGTTGTTTAATTGCTCAAGTAGATGAAAGCTAGTTGTGGCATAGGAGGCTGTGTCATGTAAATTTTGATAACATTGTCAAGGTAAGTTCCACTCAAGCAGTAAGAGATCTACCTAAGTTAGTGAAGCCTACTAACACAATTTGTAAGGCATGTCAGATGGGTAAATAGACCAGAGTCTCTTTTCGGAGCAAACAATTTCATTCAAATGATTTGCTGGAGCTGCTACATACTGGCCTCTGTGGTCCCTCTAGAGTCAGAAGTATTCATGGAGAAAGGTACTTTATGTTGATTATTGATGATTATTCTAGAATGATATGGGTTTCCTTTTTAAGAGAAAAATGTGAAGCATTGGAAAAGTTCAAAAGTTTCAAGGCTATGGAAAAGAATGAGAAAGGTCTGAAAATAAAGTGTCTAAGATTTTACTGAGGTGGTGAGTTCACCTCCAGGGAGTTCAACTCTTTTTGTGAAGAACATGGAATTAGAAGACAATTATCTGCTCCTCGAACTCCTCAACAAAATGGAGTTGCAAAAAGAAAGAATATAACAATCTTGGATGCTGCAAGAATAATGATGATAGAAGGAAATGTGCCCCAGAGCTATTGGAGTAAAGCTATAAGCACTGCTATGTACACTTTAAACTAGGTAAATGTTAATGGAAATTCTGGTAAGACCCCTTTTGAGCTATGGTTTGGTTACAAACTGACTATTAAATATTTCAAGATCTTTGAAAGCAAATGTTATATCAAGAGAGATGATGATATAGGCAAGTTTGATGCAAGAAGTGATTAAGGAATATTTTTAGGTTATTCTACTAAGAGCAAGGCCTACCGATGCTATAAAAAAAGACTAAGAAAGAAGGTTGAGAGTGAAAATGTTAGAGTTGATGAGGATTCTATCAAATCATCTAGATATTGTGGATATGATTCTGATGAAGAAAATACAAACAAAGGGAAGAATATTCAGACACAATCAACTTCAAATTGTTCCATATGTTCCATATGTTTTGGTAAAGCAACCTCAATTCGTTCCGGTAAGTCAAGGTAGTTAGGAAGCAGAGAAAAATGCAAGTATAGAAGGAAGATTAGAAGAATTAGAAATTCAAGAAAATTCCAAAACTCCAAAGTATGTAAAGCTAAACCATTTTGAAATCCAAATTATAGGAGATAAGAATAAAGGAGTATAAACTAGAAGGAAGATTACAGAACAATACTGTCTGATTTCCAAGATTGAACCTAATAATGTCACTGAAGCATACCAAGATGAACATTGGATGGAAGCTATGAAGGAAGAGCTGACACAAATTGAAAAGAATGACACATGGATACTGGTTCCCAGACCTAAAGACAAAAAAGTGATTGGTTCTAAATGGGTGTTTCGGAACAAGCTGAATGAACAATGTGAAGTGGTCCAAAATAAAGCAAGACTAGTATGCAAAGGATATTCTCAGATGGAAGGTGTTGATTTTGAAGAAATTTTTTCCCCTGTCGAAGCTGTTAGATTATTTCTTGCTTATGCTGCATACAAGAACTACAAAGTTTATCAGATGGATGTAAAGCTAGTATTTCTGAATGGAGAACTAGAAGAAGAAGTATACATTGAACAACTAGATGGATTTCAACTAACTGACAAGGAAGATATGGTCTGCCACTTGAAGAAAGCTCTATATGGACTTAGGAAAGCCCCAAGAGCCTGGTATGCTAGATTGGAAAAATATTTACTAAAGCTTGGATTCACTAAAGGTATTGCTGATAGCAACCTATATTTCAAATTGGATCGTGATAAAGAATTAATTATAGAAGTCTTTGTTGATCACATCATTTTTGGAGGAGATGACAATCTATGTATAAATTTTTCTAATGAGATGAAGGATGAATTTGAGATGAGTATGATTGGAAAGATGAAATTCTTTCTAGGATTACAAGTGACCTAGTTAGACAAGGGGATATTCATATCTTAGTCCAAATATGTGAGAGAGCTATTGAAGAAATTTGGGATGGAAGATTCAAAGCCTGTTGGTACTCCCATGGTGACCGAATGTAAGCTAACACAGAATGATGATTCTCCTAAGGAAAATCAAACTAGATACAGGTCAATGATTGGTGGATTACTTTATTTAACGCAGATTAGGCTAGATATTATGAATGTTGTATCATGTACGGTTGCTTGATTTCAGGCTGATCCAAAAGAATCACATGTGACTGCTGTTAAGAAAATCTTCAGATATCTAAAAGGAACAGTTGACTTTGGAATTTGGTATCCAAATGATGATGATCTCAATCTAAGTGCATTAACTAATCCAGATTGGGCTGGTGCTGTAGATGAAAAAAAAGTACTAGTGGTGGTTCTTTCTTCATAGGGAAGAAGCTGGTGTCTTGGTTGAGCAAAAAGAAGAATTCCATTTCTCTATCTATTGTTGAAGCAAAATATATTGCTGCTGCAAACAATTGTACTTAAGTAATATGGATGAAACAAATGTTGAAAGATATTAGGGTGATATATGAAGAGCCTATTGCCATATACTGTGACAATTCAAGTGCAACAAATATTTCAAAGAATCTGATACTACACTCTAAGACTAAATATATATCAATCAAGTTTCATTTCTTGAGGGAGAAAGTGAATGAGAAAGAAGTCAGATTGAAGTATGTGCCTATCAAAGAAAATATTGTAGACATCTTTACTAAGCTATTGTCGAAGGATACTTTTGAGTATCTCAGAGGAATGCTAGGGGTAATCACCCATCCTAATGAAAACTAAGAAGATACATTTACTTGCATCAATCTGTGAGTGACATTGCTATATTATGATCTGGATTGATGTTTCCATGGCTGCTACTTAGAGGGAGTAGTCAAATGTGCAAATATGTGGTTCAGAGTATGTATATGGAAAGGTCATGGTTACCTTTTCCATTGATGTCAAAGGGGGAGAAGTGCAATGTGAAAAATCCTTTTAAGAATCAAAGAGAAACTGAGGAGAAGAGTCAGAACCAAAGGGAAAGCAAGTATGTTGGGTTGATGGTATTTTTCAGATCATGTGTTGCCATCAATGCCAAAGGGGGAGATTGTTGGATGTTGTGGATGTGTTCCTAATATGTGGTTGTCATTGATATCAAAACTATTAACATTTGGTGTATTAGAGGTTTTATATGTCGAGTATATCGAGAAAATTATAAAAGAAAGTGTTCTAGGTTCCCAGTGGAACTGTGCAGGTCATGAAGGTGTCTTGTTCTGTATGTTGAAGATAAGTTCTTGTGAATTAAAGGGTTTTTTGCTGAGTGTATCTAGATAATCTACCATAAGTTACAGAGGTATGCAAATAGATTTGATCATGTTATGGTTTGACAGTGTTTTTGTGGTCTATGTCAGTGTTCCTGAGTAAAGTTTGTGTGATTTTGTAAATCTCAGTTGTTTGAGATATTTCTCTATTATTTCTTGGTGCTCTAGGATGTTTCTAGATCATGCTCTATCTTTGTGGTATGTCCACATTGATCGGTGTGTTTGTGGTCGAAGATTTTTCTCTGTATGTTTGGTTTTTCTTGTTCTTGGCCAACATGTTGGTGGTAGTGTGTTGTGGATCTTTGAGGTGAAATTAATTGAAGTATTTTTATGTTGGGATTATTAATTTGGGTCCCCACTATGATGTGGATGACCTTGGTGGATTCTCTTTTAGAAATTTATTTGTAAATTTTGGTCGACATTGAAAATATGTTTTATTTTCCTGGCCGACTAAGTTATTGATGAAATCTCATGTAGCGGACATATAAGAGCAATTTTTTTATCGGTGTAATGTGTGTAAGTGTGTGTTGAAAAGGTGTTGAGTGTGCTCTTATGTGTGTATGTGTGAATATCATTTGAATGCAGAGCAAAGTATGAAGAAGATCAAGCAAATTGTGAAGTAGTTTGTGAAGGAGTTTTCTGTGCTTAATGGGAACTGTAATTAGGCTTGTGGAGAAGCTATTTTCTCAGTTCATAGTTTCTAGATTTTAATCCTATTCTTTATTGTTGGGCAGTGAGCCCCTTCTATAATTGAGCAATGAGCTCTAGGTGGTGTGCCTAAATGCATGTGCATTCCACTTTATTGATTTCTTTATACTTTTAATAGGGTATAATCTTGTGGACTAGCATCCATCGTGGTTTTTCCCCTAACAGGGTTTCCACATAAAAAATATTGGTGTTCTCTATCTCTCTGATGTGTTAATTGCTTATTCATTAGATCTAAGATTAAGTTAAGTTTGCAAAGTTTATTATTCCATGACAACTCATTCACCCCCTCTTAGTTGTCTGTCTTTTTTTTCCAACACATTCATCTGACATGGATCAGGAGCATACATTCTTTTCATCACCCCCCAAGGTGATCATTGCATCCCAAAATATTACAGGTTATCATTACCATGTACCAATAAAATTGCTGAGTACGAAACCTTGATCATAGGTCTTAGGATAGTAGTTTAATGGTAGATACAAGAGATGAAAGTCTACGAAGACTCACAACTAGTTATCAACCAAGTTAATGATGACTATAAAACTAAAGATGACAAGCTCACTCCTTATAAAGAGATGGTGGAGAATCTAAAAGATCTTTTATAGAAATAACTTTTGAGCAGATTCCTTGCATAAACAATAGAGTAGCAGATGCCATGACCACAATTGGATCACTACTAGACATGTCGAATAACATTCTTCAATGTGAATTCTTGGTAGAACAACTTCTCGTACCAACTTTCAAAATCCCTAAATCTAAATTTGCATGTCATTGTTGGTCCTGGATCCCCTTGGTACCATGATATCTTTATTTATCTTAAAAGAGGAATCCTTCCATCAAACATCACCCCGAACCTTAAAAAGACCATTGTCAAAAAGGCATCTTGATTCATGATCCTAGGTGATACCCTTTACCATCGAAGCATTGAAAGGATATTACTACGATGTCTTAACCAAGAGGAAGCCTTAACTACCTTAACAAAAGTACATGATGGAATATGTGGGTCCCATTCTAGTGGTATAACATTAGCTAAGAAAATATTGACGACGAGGTACTATTGGCCAACCATGGAGAAAGAAGCTCATCAGTATGTGTGAAAAATGTATCGAGTGTCAACAACATGGAGATCTGATTCATGCTCTAGCTTAAGAATTGCAACCAATGATTACACCATGGCCTTTTTCATAGTGGGGACTTGACCTCATAGGAAAAATCACTCCAACCTCATCCAACAACCATAAGTTCATCATAACTGCCACTGAGTACTTTACTAAGTGGTTTGAAGCCATTCCTATGATCTACATAATGGGGAAGCAAATAGCCAAGTTTATCCTGAATTACTTGATTTTCCATTATGGTGTTCCAAAAACCCTCATCTCGGACAATGGAACCCCATTCAAAAATTAGAATGTAAAAGAGTTGTGCCAAAAATTCAATATCCAACACAGATTCTCTACACCATACTATCCCCAAGGCAATAGCCAAGAAGAAGCCACGAAAAAAACTATCCTAAAAATCCTAAAGAAAATAGTTAATGAAGCTGGTCATGATTGGCATCTATAGCTAAATCCCACTTTTTGGGCTTATCGAACTAGTATCTGCACACCTATAAGAGCAACCACTTTCTCCCTGGTCTATGGATCAAAATTCATCTTGCCTATTGAGGTTGAGCTCCCATCATTGTGAGTGTCACTAAAGAATATGATAAATAAAGAAGAGTACAAAGTGTCTCGACTAAATGAGCTAGAATTCCTAGATGAACGTCATCTTGATGCCCTTAACCACTTGCAAGTGTATCAAAACTGACTGAAATGAAGCTATAACAAGTGAATCAAATGTTGGTCATTCTAGGTAGGCAATCTGGTTTTAAAACAAAATTAGAAGAACCTCCAAGATCAAGACAACAAAGAAAATTTTGAGCCTAATTAGCCGGGTCCCTTTGTCATCAGAAGAAGCTATGGATCAAGAGCATACCAACTATCAACCCGCGGAAGGTGAACCCTTGCAAGAACCAATCAATAGCTTGCATCTCAAAAAATTTTATGCCTAAACTTGAAGGGTAGTAAGGGTGAAAATACCAAAAAAAAAATGATCAAAATCCAAAAAAATGAGAAAAGGATTGAAAAAGTAAAGAAAAAATCATCCTCTAGTGAAAACCACTTCGGTGGTGCTTTGAGGAAAGTACCTTGGTGAAGGCGGAAAACAAGCACCTTGCGTAAATAAGATATCTCATCTATTATTTGCTCTTTTTACCTATCATTCTTTGCATCGCCATTCATCCCTCATCCACTTCCTTATCATGGCTTGTCACCATAAGGTATCATGAATTCTTTAGAACTACTTGGCCTATTCCCAAGGTCAATCAGTCTTGGCTTTATTGAAGTAGGCTAACATATCACACCAGGGGCATTTCATTATGCATCCCAATCGAGTTGTTGTATATCTTGAGGTCATGGGACATCCTATTAGGAACACCAAAACAATTCGTTAAATCTTATCTAGAAAATCCAAAAACATTTGTAAAATCCTGTATAGAGAAAATCCAAAAACATTAATAAAATTGTAAAGGAAAAATCCAAAACATCCAGAAAACATCAAAATACCTAAAAAGGTCGAACATCAAAAATCCAAAAAATAGTCTCTCCTTGTCAAACTACATCATCTCTAAGCTTCAATGTAGGCAAGGCCATCATTGATGTGCCCCCGAGACACCCTAGGTTAGTCCTTTAGTGGTATGTTGTAATTAGCTATCATCTCTCGTATATTCATATCTTGGTCTTGTAAATGGGTTGAGTCAGTCAAACTACATGGTCTCTGCATGTATAACATAGGAAAGGCTAATCTTTGATTAGCCCCCAAGGCCCCTAGGATAGATCTTTAGGTTAGGTTCTTGGTTGAAACTTGGAAACTCAGAAAATCCCAAAAACATCCAAATAACTTCAAAAATCCCAAAAAAATCCAAATATTTCAGAAAACACAAAATCATTTGAAAATGGAAAATTCGAAAACAATATAAAATGTTCAAAAAGACCTAAAAATCCTCAAATATTCAGAGAACCCTAGACAACCTCAGAAAATCAGAAAATCCTAAACATCCACATAAACTTTCAAAAGGACCAAAAATAGCTTCAAAACATTTCAGAATACCAAAAACATTCAAATATTCCAGAAAAAATCTAAAACCCATCCATCCCATCTCACTTTCACCTGCAATAAACTTTCACCCATATTAAACAATCATCACCTTCACCCTTTGGCGAAACAAGTAGAAAACAAACATAGCAAGTTGTAAAGTGCAAACCCAAAAGTCAAAATCTAGAGTCTAAATCATAGGTAAATATGTTAGTGAAATTTATAGCAATGGCTTATCTTAGCATCATTATCCCAACATCAAACAACCCTTTGATCAACATGTCCTAGGATGTATCCTTCTTGTGATGGACATCAGTTTTAGATATCACTTTAGCTAAACTTAAAATAGGTAGGAGCTATAGATAACACTAATTGTTTGTCTTTGATATTTTCATGTGATTTATCTTAATGATCTATTTCGAGGACCTATCGATGATGTCTATCTAAAATGATTCAAAGAGAAAGGAATGAGGAATCGATCATTATCTTTCGTTTGTTGTGCTTGTAGATACTCTTGTAAAATAACCTTGGCACATAATTGCTTAGTTGTGTGTAGGAAGGTCATTTGGGGTATGTTGTTGACTATTGCATATGCTTTGGTCCAATTTTTTCTAAGCTTCTAACTTACATTCCAACGATGTTTTCGTATGTCAAGGTGTGAACAAGAACTATCCTATCTACTTGTCAAGTCAAAGTCCATTACACTAGATACAACATCATCTTGTTTATCAATACCTTGATGCATCGTGTATGTGTTATATCAAATAATAAGGAATGATGGAAAATCTCAATCTCAAAGTGTGAGCACCCATCCTGCATTCTCATCTTGCATTCTTTTGCATTGTCTCATCACCATCTCTAATAAAGTCTCGATGGATCAAGGAATTTTTGGATCTTTTCAAGCAATCATCATTAGCAATGGTTATTCATTCTTTATTCTTCCATCTTCTCTCCGCACTAACTTGGTATTATGGCACACAAAAACATCATCAATACATCCACCCTGCATCCACAAACCATCAACATACATACATCTCATAAACATATCATAATCATAAAGCACACATCTCATAATCATTTGCATATCACATCATACATTTTGCATTATCATTTGAGTTGTGATGAATAATATAGATCTGTTATTCTAAGCATCTTAAATCATTGCACATCAAAATAATTTTCATCCATACATCCATATGCATAGATCATAAAGGATGCATAAAAAATATACAAAAAGAAATGCATCTACATCATGTGCATCCATAACATCTGCATATCATAAACAACTATCCATATAATATCGTAAAAAGATAATGAGAAAGAACATTACATCCATTCATAGCATAATCATCACATATCACATAGGCATAAAGATAACAAGCATCCATACATGATCATATATAAGCATCCATATCCAACATCATCCATATATACATAAAATAAAATGAACACATCATGGCATGAATCATCCGTATCCATATTATATATATCAAAAAATGTGTCATGGTACAAAATCTGGATTAGTGTATGTACATTGATCATAAGTACACTATCCACGAGGCTATCAAAAAGGAGCCCATGAATGGATATCAGTATAAAGAATGGGGAAAAATCAAAAAGTGTCTATACATCACGAAGCTAGCCCTGGTGGCTACTACCCTCTCCAGTCTACCACTCAAGCTGCTCCTCTACATGGGGATGTGCATTGCTTCACTGTGAAAAATCAAGTTGTATCAATGCCACAGGAACATCTCTATGATAATGCTGCCTATAATACGTAGCCTTCGTAATAGCCTCTCTGTACATCTGTGCTAAAACTATTTAATCGTGGGTGGATTTCATAAGGCTCTCAATCTTTCGACGTCGAGCCACCTCCTGGTCTCTCTCACCTGTAATAGTCTGAACTCTTTGTAACACAATATCCCTCTCAACTGTAACTGCAACCACCTGCTGCCAAGCTTGGTCTCACTCATCAGTCAAAGCCAAAATTTGCTGGTAGGCCTGGTCTTGCTCACTTGCCAACACTTGCACCTACTACTGTAGCTATTGTATCTGAGCATCTATAGCATTTGGTGGTGGTGGTGGTGGTGGCACTGGCTACTGCTGCACTACTGGAGGCTACTAAGGAGGTTGTTGTCCTACTAGAGGAACCCCTAGAACCTGTCCACCATGGCCATCCTAGCCTTCCTATCCTCTACCCCTAACTATTGTGCCTCGTGTCCTCCCTCTAGGAGGAGCCCTATAGGATCTGTCAGTTGCCTTGGAGAGATAAACCATGCATTGTACGTGGGAGTAGTCTGTGCAATAGGCTAACCCTGATCATATGCCCAAGGTTGGGCAACCAATTGGTGAAAACTCTCAATGGCCTGTGGTGCCAGAATCGTGGGTCCCCATGTTGGAGCTTGACTAGTTGCTCTAGCAAAAATGGCTTTGTAGCCATCATCGGGCCTATCTTGGACATCGCCAAACTATCTGACCACTCTATCTAGAAGGTACCACTAAATCATCTTGTGCTCACGACCTTGCATGTATCGGGTCTGCCTGGCGAAGTATAACTATTTTTTATCATCAAACCATGGTGGCATCTGAAGCCATGGTCACCATTAGAACACGGTCATGTCATCGATCATCTGTTGCCAGTACGAGAGCCCAATCTATTTTGTGTTCCTAAGCATGATGGCACCTTTTGGTATCTCCATATGACCAGATCATTTGGCTCCACATCCGCCATCTACACAATCAGCCGAAGCACTGCAATGTGCTCCCATGCCCAAATATCGAGGAGTGTCACCCATGCACCAAGAGCTCTCCAATCATAATAGAGAAAATCATGCAAA
>VDFB02083470.1:0-11741 GCA_007258455.2 Sequoia sempervirens
AGGTTAAGGGTGAGTTGCAAGGAATTGTGGACAAATCCAAGTATTCCAATGAAGTGAAGAAAAAGGAAATCTATTTCAAGGATGGAGAAGGTTTGGTAACAAGTAAAGGATAAAATTTTACAACACTTTCAAGGGAATCATAGGTCGAAGACCATCCATCAAGTGAAGGACAACATTCTCTAGTGAAGAACTGGTCAAACACAAGGGACAATGTCAATTTTCAATTTTTGGTCCATTAGAAAGGACTACCAGATGAAAAGTTCACTTGGAGGTTTAATAATGATATGAATAAGCATCCATCTATTGTGTAGCAATGTCCTCAAGGGGGCTTGAGTCAATTTTGCCCAAGAGTATAGTGCGAGGGCACTTGAGTGGATTCATGCCTCCATGAGGGAATTTTGTAATTTTTGAGTTTTAGATTGTGTTCTTTCATAATAAGGTGTTGCACAGCCATTTCACATGATTTTGGAGTCATTTTAGGTTGCTAGAAGGTTTGTAGGAGTCAATTTGTGAAATCTTGCAAAATGTTGTTAACTTTGAAATAATTGTCAAATTGCAAAATTGCAAAAATAGGGAATATATGAAGAGTCATTGTGGGAAAATAAGTTATTTGGTCTAAATTTGAGCTCAAGTAGACTTGGGAAATTGATTTTTATATGTTTAAATTGGCCTTGATAAGATGGGGAGGCCAAGGTTGAGTGTGAATTTTTGAAGAGACTCAATACAAAGCCCTTGTTTTTGAAAATTCAACATCTTTTACTATTTCAAAAGAATTGTACATTTTTGTATGGAATTTTTATGACTTCTCTTGATTTTACTGGATGGAGAATTGAATTTTATTTCTATTATTGGTTTTGGTCTAATTTAATTTCATTGAGTTTTGAGAGTTTTATCGTCATTTTACTCAAGACAGGTTTGAAACCCTAGTTCAACAGGGTTGAAAGGAAGAAAAATGTAGAACTCTCCATTCCATTTATGAAATATTGTCAAACTCAATGGAATGGAGGTAGTTAGGGTATATTTTGAGTGTGTTATGTTTTCAGGAGCAGGGTGCAAGTTTTGGTGATGCCCTAGTTGGCAAACCTCATTGTTTTGGGCAAGATTGATACCTAGAAGGTAGGGTTTGATGAAAGATCATTGTAAGAGGTTGGAAATCAGTTTGGAGAGTTTTTAAAGACCATATTGGATATTTTCAATGTGTTGGTGAAGTTATTTTATGCTTGGGAGTCATAGAATCAATAAACCCTTAGTGAAATAAGCTTAATTAGGCCTTTGTGCAAACGTAGCAACAAAGATTTGATGGATATGTTCCAAAGAAACCTTATGATATTTTGAGATATGTTTCTAAAGGGAGTAATGGGTATCTAAAAAAAGTTTTATATTGTGGGTTGGAGCTATTTTCTGCAAGTTATGACCAAAAAATAGTGAATTTTTATTATTTTAGGCCTTGGTAAAAACGTAGTAGCAAAATTTTGAAGTGTTTGTTACAAAGAAACCACCCCTGCACTTTTGATATGTTTTGAAACTTGGAAAAGGGTATCTATAATAGTAATTTTTTTGTGGGTTTGAAATATATTTTGGAAGATATGAAGAAAATTCATTGTTTGATGTGCTACAAGGGAATATGAAGAGACTGTGAAACAACACCAAGTGAGGGTTTTCAAGGTTGAAGGATTGTTTAAAACTGATTAGATTGTGATTTTTTTGAAGATCTCCACCCTACTCTGCATTAGATTCAAGCACACAAATCACTAATGACAACACTACTAGAGTAGTGGCATAGTGAGACGAGCAATTTTCACTTGCCCATAAGCGAGGCTACAGTCACATTAGAGGATGTGTGGCAGATTCTTTGGCTACCGATCCAAGGAGAGTTAGTAGTATACTAAATTTAGAGGGAAAGAGTTGCATTACAAAGGATATTTGCATGTTGGGATTTTCTGTTTCGAGGTGTAGAGCTAGATCTAGACATAGGGCTGGGTGAGTGGACAGATCTCTACCTCTTTGTAGCTGCACTAATTACAGGCATTTTGATGCCAGATAGGAGGTCGCAAGGAATTGCGATACGCTAGGTATGAATGATGGAGAACATGTTTGAGGAGGGGACAATATATACATGGGGGCAGCTATGTTGGGAGATTTATACAGAGAGGATCATTATGCTATGTATAGAGGAGGACAAAGCTTAGCTATAGGGGTGACTTTGTTACACATCTGGGCCTTTGAGCACATTGTCATATTATGTCCAGTTTGTGACAGACAACGGGGGCTAGACATGCCCTATTTTTTTATGTATGTGAGGTTTCAGCGACAACGACATATGGGTGAGTTGGACCATTAGCACAAGATCATTGATGAGATGGATTCATTCATTTGGAGACCATATATTGACTGTGAGGACTGGGAGGATGATCAGTTGTACATGCCCTTCATCTAGCGTGTGCACTATTTGATAGGGCAGACTTCAACCATCATTGAGAGGTATTTTCCATTGTGGGTACTTCGATAGTTTGGTCAGCAGCAGGGGGTTCCTCAATTGAGGCAATGTTTGGATGGGTGGCCCATGAAAGGCAGCAGTGGGGTGGTTTTGTTGAGTATGACACAACATATCAAAGTTGGAGGGATATGCCTACAGTGGTGTGGGATCCGAGATGAGGGGTGGAAGATGTCGATACTATAGTAGAGTATGAAACCTAGTGGGAGAGGCACAAACCTCTTCGACTTACCATGCCTCATGATCAGCTAGTGGTAGGAGAGGGTAGTGGGGATGAGAGTAGCAACAACAAGTCAGAGGATAGCAGTAGCTCAGATGATGATGACAGTGATGGGAGTGATGATGGGAGTGATGATGATGTTGATGATGATGGTGATGATGAGGAGGATGGGGATCAGGGTCTTGGAGGAGAGGACATTAGAGGGGATGACACTGGAGGAGGTGGAGATGAAGAGGGTTGCCACATGTGGCAGAGAGGTGGAGACCTATAGGCTCAGTTGGATGCCATGACATTAGAGAGATTACAGCTTCATTAGGAGTGTGATCAAGCCCGACAGGCTCATTTACAGGTTCTTAGTGAGAGAAATATGGCATAGGTCAATGTGGTCTGTTTATAGAGACAAATGGACAGGAAAGTTGGGACACTTACTATAGAGAGGGATGCAGAAAGGGAGATTGCACATGTGTTGGAAAGGGAGAGGGACATGGCTAGGGATGTAGTAGTGACTTTGGTTGGTGAGAGGGATGTCGTCAGGGAAGAGGAAGCCAAATTACAAGGATTGTTATATGGAGGGGCTGGTGTTGGAGGAGGATATGGTGGGAAATTGGTAGCAATCATAGATCAGGATCAGTTGAGGAGAGAGATAGATAGACTACTTTGGGAGTGGGATGTAGCTCGTGAAATGCTAGGTGAGGGTGGATTTGCTGTTGGGTTTGCATAGTTTGGTCCAGCTACCCAAGAGGTAGAGCGATGGAGGAGGGCCTATGAAGAGGTAGTGCCACCAGAGCAGAGGATTGCTAGTGTCTTGGTTAGTACCAGATCACACGGCCCGACTCAATCAGGGCCATCAGTGACTATGGGTTGTCTGCCACTACCACAGAGGGATCCACCATAGAGATCACCTAACAAACAATTGGATACGGGGAGCATAGGATAGTGCATGTTGGCGATGACTTCAATTTTTTTTTCCCTAGGATGGATTCAAATTTTTGTACACATGAGAGAATGTCATACATTATGTATTATGACATTATATTTTGATATATAAGTTATGATGGATTTGGTCTTATATGGTTTATGCAAATGTTGTTATATATGGATTTTTATTATGTGATGTGGATTAATTATGCATGTGATGTAGTTTATGTTTTATGATTATGATGCTAGATGATGTGTATTTATTTTTTCTTTATGATGATAATGTGATGGATTTTATGTGGATGTTATGATGTTTATTATGATATGCATGAGTTGTGATGGATATATGCAATTGATGACATTTGAAGCATTTACCAAAACTTTGTGATTTTAAAACTCCTATGGAATTGTTGTTCTCGTGTCCCATTTTCTTTCAAATTTAACCTCTTTCATAATTCCATCGTCTTCTATATCTCTCGATTACAAATCCAAAATCAAGAACTCAATAATGGTGATTTACTGAAGTGATTTCAAATATGAAAAATTAATAAAAGAAGTTAGGGGAACAATAGGTTCATAGGCTAAAGTGCACCTTTATGTGGGAGGACAAGGACCCTTGTACTAAAGTTTTCTTTTGATGGTTGTTTATGATTTATCTTTCAATTAATACCATATGTTTTCTTCACTTTTTATTGTGATGGGTAGATGGTTTTATTTGGAGAGTATGCAGTCAAATTTTTTATAAAATTCATGGTAAATGTTTATGTGGAAATGGATTTTTATGCATATGATGAATGGATGTAAAAATGTTAATGTTTATGTATCTATGTCATGCCAATGATTTTCTTATGCATATTGCCTATATGATGTTTTGATGGGGTGTGTATGAATGCTATGCCATTGATAATATCTAATTTGTAACTTAGATGTCAGCTTGTTTATATTTACTTTGTCTCTTATGGTGGTTTTTGCAGGTAATTGGCAATGGCTGATTTGAATCATGGTAATTAGGACTTAGGATGGTGATGGGTGCCTTGTGATATTTTTCTCTCTCTTAGTCATTAGTGCATCCATGAATCCGATATCATGTCAATGGCTTTTTGATAGTTTTGTACTCAAAATTCCCTTATTAAAAGCATGTACAATGCAGGTATGAGTTTTTGTTTTTGTGTCATGATACAACATGTACTCCAGTCCACGTGTGTAGGATGGGATGGGGGGATTAATAGGATAGAAAGGATAGGTGGGAAATGGTTAGTGTTAAGGAAGGAAAAGTAGATGAGGGGGAGGCTTGATTATGCTAGTAAAATGTGGTGAGAAATCCTTAATTTGATCTAGCAAGAAACATATGCTCCAATGGTATAAATGACCAAAGGAATGATCATGTATATTGCATGGACTTTGAGACTCACAAACATATGCAAATAAAAGATTATACCTAATCACTAAATGATTCCAAGCACCATAGTGGACCATAAAGGGGTTTATATAGTAGACCAAAAGTTTGAACCCCTCTAGCTAACGTATGAGAAATCATTAGTGAATCGAGCTAATCACAAACACGCCATACAAGATGACCCATATCTACTTTGTACCTTGTTACTGACACACCAAGATATGAAAAGATCTCGGTGGCCTCAACTTGGTGACTTCGTAGATCATAACAATAAATCCAAAAATAAAAATCCAAATCTCTTTCCAAAAGGTTAGACTGATAGAGGTTGTTGGACCAAGGAAGGATGCATCCTATCCAAAAAAGATGGGGGTGGGCTGCGATGGGAAGCAAGCGAAGTGGTAGGATGATTTTGGGGATTATGCTAATAATTTAGTACTAAGGTCAATGAAGGCATGTATGTTGTTTACTTCAGTGTTGTTTGTCTTGGAGTGATACGGGTGAGTCATTTGGGATGGTGAAGTATTTATTATGAGTGGTATTTTATTACGAAATGTGATTTTATTATGTTATGGATGGATGAGCAACTAGGTATACTAAAGATTGCTTCCCACTACATCTGATGGTGATGATCATGTAAGCTATCTGTTTATTATGGAAATGTGTAGCCAAGTGACACAAAGGAGGGTGAGCGGGTGTGTGATGGGTGTATTCCAAGCTATAGTTAGTATGGATAAACTTATTATGAATGGATTTATTATGGGTGGATGGGGAAAAATAAGTGACCTAATAGATGGTGGATATATTTCTACACATGGTGTCTTTTTTTCTAGGTTTTCACCATGGTACTTTCCCAAGGCACCACAAAGTAGTTTTCACCATTGGATGGATTATTTCTCTTTAGTATTTTTTTTTCTTTTTTCCTTTTTTTCCTTTTTTGTATTTTTCTAATTTTTTGATTTTTTTTGTATTTCTTTGACTTTTTTATTTTTTTGGTTCTTCTTATGCAAAGAAATTTTTGAGATGGATGATATTCATGGGCTCTTCAAGGGGCTCTTCTTACATGGCAGCTAACTGATATGCCCCTGATCCATATGTTGTTGTAATAACATAAGGGCTTATCCAATTGGGTTCAAGCTTGCCCTTCTTTTCTCATTCCTGCAGGTTTCGCTAATTTTCCTTAAGGACAAAATCTCCAATGGAAAAATATCTAGGATTGATCTTCTTGTTGTATGTTCTGTGAAACCTATTCTGATATGCTCTGAGATGGTTAAGGGAATTTAAACATTTCTCAACAAGAAGCTCTAGTTGTTGAAGGCGTGCTATGCAGTATTCTTCATCATCAATGAGATGCTATAAAGATATTCTCAATGATGGGATCTTAACCTCTATTAGCAAGATAACTTCAACACCATATACTAGGGAATAGGGAGTGACTCCAATAGGTGTGTGAATGCTACTACGATATTCCCATAGGGAAAGATTCAGTTGAAAGTTCCAATCTCAACCAACTTCATTGACCATTTTCTTTAGGATTCTTAAGATGGTTTTGTTTGTGGACTCAGCTTGCAGGTTGTTTCCTTGTGGGTAATATGGAGTAGAAAAATGATGTTAAATGTGGAATTGTTGACACAAATTATAGACTTATTGGTTTTTGAAGGGATGTCTATTGTCTGTGATTATGGAAGTGAGAATGCCAAAATGACAGCTGTAGTGGAGTATCAATTTGGAAATCTGTTTCCCTATAACGTAGGTCATAGGTATGGCTTCAAACCACTTAGTGAAGTATTCACTGGCAATGATTATGAATTTTTGATCGTTTGAGGATGTAGGATGTATCTTGCCAATGAGGTCTAACCCCCATTGTGAGAACTCTAAAGTAAATAATTAACATAATAAGTTGAATAACACAAACATATAATTCAATAAAATTAACATCAAATTTTTATATATAATATTCTCAATATCTTATAACATCAATGATTTTCAATACTTATCCAAATCAATGCACTTGGAATGGTCATTCTCACTCTAAGAATATTTTTATTTTATAGGCCCTCGTAGCTATGACACATCCAAGAGGACCCATTCTTATTCAAAACCAATGCACATGATTCCCAAGCATCAACCCTAGCTAGGAAAATCTTTGGTGTACCCCATACGTCAAATTGGACACATCATGTGTCCATCATACCACCTTCTTCCTTGAGTGATTTGTATGCCTTTTCCAAGTCTACTATGAATTATTTATATATCCTTTTAAGGGGTGGTTTTCAACACATCACTCTTTCAGAAAAGATTCCTTTTCAACCATTATTTAAATAAATAATTATTCATCCTTTTCTAAAAGAGTTATAAATATCCTTAATTATTATCTATTTTAATCAATGGATCATAATATATTTTATTTTTATTTCTTTTTCTAATTCTGAGGCTTATTTCACACATTTCTCTTTTCTTGGAGAAAACTCACATAAAATGAATGCTGGCTTTACTATATTTAGCAATAGACTATTTTTTAGAATCAAATAGGGCTAATTGTGTTGATGACATATTTGTGCTTGGTTACCAAATCCAGACATGAATGATGGTTTTTACAAATTTTATTTAATAATGATTATCTCTATCTACTATTAATATTATTAATTATGCTTCCATGACATACTAGAGAATAAAAAATATTTTTGTATAGTATTAATTATATTATTGACTATGCTTCCATGGTAGATTGGAGAATAACTATTATCTCTATCTATTATTAATTTTATTGACTATGCTTTCATGCCAATTAGAGAGTAAATATTATCTCTCTTATTAATGTTATTAATATTATTTTTGTTACAATTTTGATATGGCTGTAATATAGCCAAAATGAGCATAAAGATCCATAATACACATAAAATAAACATATCAAAAGGGCTCATACAAAGCCAGATACAATTTCAGGACATATTTGTAAAAGAGATAACCAGGAACAACACCATAATGTCAAAAATAGACCATCGGTATATCCACCAAATAACCCGAGAACACCTTGTATCCATTCATTCTTACAAGAGAAACTTAATGGTTTTTTTTTTAAATTTAGAAAATACTCCAATAATCATCTATTGAAAGAACTTCAAAATATAGAGGATATTTTATCTACCCATCTCTCATGATAAACATATCCATTTAATTTGTGTAGGGCGTGATCCCACAATACTAGTTTACAATTTTTGGTCAAACTGGACACTGGAATTTTTTTTCTAACTAAATCTTCACTTTCGAGCACCTATAGCGGCTAAACTGTGAGGAATTTGAAGATGATACAAACTAGTGATTTGTGACATTTTTTCTTTAGATTTTAAATATATTTTTTTCAAAAATTTTGGAATCATATTGCACTTCTTTTTCCATCTCCTTTGAAAACTAGTTTTTCCAGTAAACACCATATTTAAGGAGTGATGCTCACCATATACAACATAACGTTTTTTACATGAAGGATAAAATTCTAATTTTTTTGAATTTAGATTTGTAACTACGATATCTAGTGCTTCCAATTGGTTTCATAGTATTTTATTGAATATTTTTTCCTTAATCAAGTTTCAAAGTCAAACCAATTACAATTCAGACATAGCCAAGTAGGACCATATGCAGTATGAGATTTTTTGTATGTCAAATTCAATTTTTTGTTGGATCCAAGGACTTTAAATATCTGAATTGCACTCATGTTGCCAATTTTTTTTATAATATGCTATTTTTCCACATGTAGCAGAACATAATTGCTTGATTTTCGGTGAAAAACCTATGTTTTAATAAAACTAAAAAAAATACATAATTAAACCAAAACATATTAAAATTGTATTCATTGGATAGCTCATTCCGAGGACTACCATCATCAATTGGGTATGTGAACTCTCCTACATATTCATCCTCAACTTGAGATTTGAAGGGAAAAATTCTAGAGTTTTTGGTGCCAAAGGGGGAAAAGGGGGGTTCAAGCGAACCCCTTTTCCACAACCATTTTCTTTGCTTATTTTTCTAGGAAATGTGGGACCCAGCTGTTTAATAGGTTTTGCTTTCGAAGAGTCTAGAGTTCTCTTAGACCAAAGTTAGTTCGAACCCCCAAAAAACCAAAAAAAATTGCATGGGGTCATTTTTTGCAACTTTTCCTTCCTTACTCGAATTGTAAACCACTGTTTTGGGTTTACCCTAGGATTTTCTAATTCATTTTAAATAAATCGTGATATATTTTAAGGAAACTAACTCTTGATGCCAAGATTTTGAAAAAGTTTGTAATTTGCTAGTAATTAACATGTTGCATAGGAAATATTAGTGTAGAATTAATATTTCTTGTGAGTGCTAAGGAGCTATGTGTGTATTCTTAGCCATGTGATATTTTTAGCTAACCGCTTTCAAAATATATTTCTCTTTTTTTATTTTCTAAACTCTTTTTTTATGGGCTATTTCTTATAATCCTACAAAATTGTAGCCATTATGTCAATAAATTTTATGGTCATTACTTATATGATCAATTATTTATAAAAATTATTTTATACTATCCAAATATAAATCACATAGATGCATTTCTTTTGATGGAGGGTATAGTATTTAAACCAAGCTCCATTGCATTGGAAAGAGAGTCACAACAAATTGTTGAATCATGATCACATAAGTGCATAATGGCAAGTGATTGCTAGTTATAGATGGTGTCCAAATTTCCTAAATGAATGGGAATTTTTTATAAGGTCAAGGTCATGTCTCTAAATAAGAAAAAGACAACAAGAAATATCCTATAGAGGATCTATTAAAATATTATGTACAATCTATATATTTTATTAATTTGAGGATATTAGAAGGAAAAATTCAACGTTAATGTGTCATTCCCACATTTAAATGTGGATTTGACACAAACATGACCATTTTTTTTAATATAGGTTCACAACTTCATGCACTCCTGACAAGCCAACATTGTGTATCCCAACTACTAAGGTCTAACATTATTTGATAGTATTATATCAAATGAAGAACAACACATAGTTTAATTAGTTGTAGGTTCTTATTGACTGAATCTTTTAGTCAATTTTTAAAGATGGTTGACTTTAAACCCTTATGATTCCTTGAAGAGATAGCGTGATCAATAATGTTACCACCAAGTAGTTTCCATGGACGATTTTAATTGAGCCCTTATTTTAATGGTCAATAATGTATTGAAATCGCTAACTCTTTATGATTGGAAACACTAATAAGTCATAATATTAGGATCATTTCAAATAACCCCAAAATTATGTTGATTAAGTTTGATGACAATCACGATATCTGGTATTATGATAAGCACTCCTTAGGTTCTCAAATTTTATGAGATTCAGATGCTAATGTTGTAGAGCTTTGAGGCTAACTCAAACTAAATTGATTGATTTATATTTACGATTTTCAAACCCCTGATTAAAACATTATTATTATCACTTATAATTGGATTAAAACATCATTGAAAGTGTTAAATCCCTAGTTGATAATAGAATAAGTTATCATTCTTATTTGCTTTTAAGTTCTTCACTTTTCTAAATAAGGGAGCTATATTAAAATTTCAAATCTCTATATATTAAAGTGGTCTTAATATTACAATTTTTATCTTCCTAACTAATTAAATAAAATTAAATAGTACTTAAATTTTTAATTTTTATATAATCTAATGTAACATTAATAATTTAAATTCTTAATAAACAAACTTCTAACTTTTATAGAAAATAGCATGGTGATCCTAATTTGATAACTCATAGATAAAATACACTTAACACTTTAACTCTAATACAAATTTTAACTTAAATTTATTACTTTTAATTTAATAAGGTAATTTAAATATTTATCCCTTTGAAGAAATGCACTAACATTTTTCTTCTAATAAAATTAATGTTAGATAATATATCTCTATTGAAAAGATGCTCCAAAATTATCACTATTATTTAAACCCTTCTATTCTTTAATAAAATACAATAATGTTTTTAATAAAGTAAATTGCATTTACAGGGTGTAGTACCCTTACACGTCGAACCCAAGGGGAAAAAAAGAGACCAAGTTCAAAATAACATCAAAGTCCAGAAACAACAGAAAAAAAAATAAACAGGCACAACAGACTGACAACAGAGAAAGACCCAACAACCCAAAATATAGAACCACCAATTACTAAGCTATACCATCCCACTTCTTAATCTAAGAAGATTTAAAACATCATCATCCACCAAATTAGGTCCCTCCCCCTCTTTCTTCTTCTCCACCTCTTCCTTGAGAACCTCTGAGAGTGTGACAACAAACTTGTGAATGATCTTTATGGTGAAGCACATCAGTCGAGTAAACTTTTGTTTTAGTTTTTTCACATATGCCTACAACCTATTGAAGTCCTCTGCCTTGTCATTAGTCCTCTTAATAGTCTCTTCCTCAATAGCCATAGGTTCTAAAGAATGGGTGGTGGAATCAGCATTGATCATTTTGTTCATTTCTGAGAAGTGGTTGGGTCCTTCCACAAATTACTCCCTATCCTCAATAGTTTCCTTAATGCAGTCCTCTTTGTTGCTAGTCTTCCCCTCTTTGCTGCTAGTCTACTCCGAGCTGCTGTATATCTCGTCCACCGACACCTCTTTCTTGTTTTTAGTCATCCTATGAGACCTTCTAATACTGGTTTTCTCCATTCCCATGTCCACACTTTCCGCCACAATGATATCACCTTTAGAATCCCT
>VDFB02083471.1:0-70346 GCA_007258455.2 Sequoia sempervirens
TTTTTGGATTTTTTGCTTTTTGATTTTTTTTGTTGTCACCAAGACGCCTGTTTGCCAGGTTTTCTCCAAGGTAACCATTTTTTCAGGACATTTTCTAATTTTTTAATTTTTGGGGTTCTATACCTTGAAAGATTAGGCATAAAACTTTTTGAGATGAGAGCTATTCATGGGCTCTTGCAGAGGTTCCCCTTCAAGTGTTGATAACTGATATGCCCTTGACTTATAGCTTGTTGTGATAACAAATGGTCCCAACCAGTTGGGTTCAAATTTCCCTTTATTGTTTAAATTTGGGACGTTCTTCTAATTCTCCTTTAGTACCAGTTCTCTGACTTGGAATGTTTTGCTTCTAATTTTCTTGTTATAGCTCTTTTTGAGTTTGTTTTGATAGAATTGAAAATGATTTAAAGCATCTATACACTGCTCATCTAATAGCTCCAGCTCATTCAATCTTGATATACGGTACTCCTCATCTGTGATGAGGTTTTGCAGTGATATTCTTAGTGATGGGAGCTCGATCTCAATGGGGAGTATTGCTTCTAATTTGTAGACTAGGGAGAAGGGGGTGGCGCCGGTGGGTGTGTGGATACTGATTCGATAGGCTTAGAGGGCGGGATTGAGCTATAGATGATAGTCATGACCCGTGTCATTGACTATTTTCTTGAGGATTTTCAAAATGGTTTTATTTGTGGCCTCTGCTTGGCCATTGCCTTGGGGATAGTATGGGGTGGAGAAGCGATGTTGCATTTTGAATTTTTCACACAAGTTGTGGACATCCTAATTTTTGAATGGTGTCCCATTATCTGAGATAATGGCTTGTGGTACACCATAGCGGAAAATGAGATAGTTCAGGATGAACTTTGATATCTGCTTCACGGTTATATATGTCATGGGTATGGCTTCCACCCACTTGGTAAAGTACTCAGTGGCTGTTATGATGAACATGTGTCCATTAGATGAAGTGGGAGAGATTTTTCCAATGAGATCGAGTCCCCACTGCGAAAAGGGCCATGGTGTGATGATGGGATGAAGTTCTTGAGCTGGAGCATGGATGAGGTCCCCATGTTGTTGACATTGTAGACACCTTCTAATGTAGTCATGTGCCTCTCTTTCCATTGTGGGCCAATAATACCCCATCCTCAGCAGTTTCTTGGCTAGGGTCATTCCACTCGAGTGTTAACCATAGATAATGTTATGTACTTCAATTAGAGTGTTCAATGCCTCAGCGTTTAAACAACGTAATAAGGTTCCCTCCATGCTTCTACGGTATAAGGTATTTCCTAGGATGACGAATCAGGATGCCTTTTTGACAAAGGTTCATTTTAAGGTTGAAGGTAAATCAGCAGGTATGATCCCTATTTGCAAGTAGGTATAAATGTCATGGTACCAGGGATCACTGAGACCAATGATTTTACACACAAATTCTGATTATGGTACCTCGAATGCGGACACGAGAAGTTGCTCTATCAATAATTCATGTTTTAGAACGTTGCGAGGAATGTCCAGTAGGGATCCAATTGTTGTCATGCATTTGTTGCTTTGTTGTTTGCTCTGGGTATCTACTCAAATGTGATCTCGATAAAGGATTCCTTGAGAGTCTCCACCAGTTTTTTGTATGGAGTGAGCTTATCATCCTTAGTCTAGTATTCGTCGTTCACTTGGTTTATTATCAGCTGAGAGTCTCCATATACTTTGAGGGTCATGATGTGCCACCGCACTGCTATTATGAGACCTATGGTTAAAGCCTCGTAGTTTGCTATGTTGTTGGTGTAGGGGAATGCCAATTTATAGGACCTTGGTATGCAGTCCCCTTGTGGGGTGATAAAGAAGACACCGGCTTCTGATCCATGTTGTGTGTATAAGCCATCAAAGTAAAGTTTCCAGTGGTTGGCTATGTTGAGGTTGAAGATAGATTCATCTAGAAAATCTGAGATGAGAGGATTCTTTGAATAGATTGGTGCTTTTGCAAGCTGATCTGCAATGACTTTGCCTTTAATTTATTTTCGCTCTACGTATTCAATGTCGTACTCTAATAGTATCATGACCCATTTAGCCATTCTTCCAATAAGCATTTCCTTTGATAGTAAGTACTTGAGAGGGTCAATTTTGGTGATGAGTTTTACTTTGTGTGCCAACATGTAATGTATGAATTTATGTGAAGAAAACACTACTACTAAACATGCTTTCTCAATGAATGAATAATTTAACTCATGCCCAACCATTGTTCTGTTGATATAATATATGGCCCTTTCAGTTCCATTTTCGTCGTACTGAGCTAGGAGAGCACCAAGGGTTGTTGTTGCTGACACATAGAGAATTAATGGTTTTCTTGGGATTGGTGGCATTAGGATGGGTAGTGTAAGTAGATATTCTTTGATCTTATTGAAGGCTTATTCACACTTGTTATCCCACTTGTATGCTACTCCCTTGTGAAGTATATGAGATTATGGATTCTGTTTATCTGCCAGCTGTGCTATGAACCTTCGGATGGACTGAAGCCTACCTTGGAGACCTCTCAATTATTTCAATGTTTTGGGTGCCTCCATCTCTAGGATTTCTTTTACCTTTGTTAGATCTACCTCAATACCTCTCATTGATACTATGTATCCTAGCAACTTTCCTGATTGTACGTTGAAGACGCACTTTTTTGGATTTAATCGAACCTTGTATTCCTCCATCCTGTCAAAAATGGCACTCAAGGTTGCTAAGTGATCCTTCCTCTTTTTGGATTTGGCTAGTATGTCATTGACATAATCTTCGACAATTTTATGGATCATGTTATGGAAGATTAGTGTCATGGCTCTTTGGTATGTTGCTCCTGCATTCTTCAAGCTGAATGGCATTGTATTCTAGCAGTAAGTCCCCCACGGACAAGTGAAAGCCATTTTATGTTGGCCCTCTTTAGCAATCATTATCTGGTTGTATCCCAAGAAATCGTCCATCAAGGAAATAATTTCGTGTCCCGCTGTCATGTCTACAATCATGTCAATGTTGGGCAACAGGAAATCATCTTTTGGACATGCTTTGTTTAAGTCCTTGAAATCTATGCAGATTTTGATGCCCCCATCAGGTTTTGAGATAGGTACTAGGTTTGACACCCATTTTGGATAATCTATTGGTTGAATGAATCATGCATCTAATAGCTTCTTTAGTTCCATTTTGACTAGCAGGGCGATCTGAGGGTGCATTTTCCTAAGCTTTTTTCCAATGGGCTTTGCTTCAGGATACATTGCTAGATGATGAACTACAATTTCTAGATTGATCCCTGGCATGTCTGCATAGCTCCATGCAAAGTTAACTTGTCTCTCTCTTAAGAAGGATGCTAGGAGTTCTTGTTCTTCTAATAGTAATGATTCTGCATAGAATGTGATGTGTGGGGTCTCCTATGTTCCTATATTAACTAGATTGCACTTTTCTGCTAGGACTGCTGATTTTTCTTGATGAAGAGCTCTAAAAGGAAGATTGAATCCCCCATCCTCAAGCGCCTTAGAGAGGTTTTCACCATTGGATGCGTCCTTTCTTTTTAATTTTTTCAGGTCGGAGAGTGCCACAGTGTGGTTTTCACTCAAGGACTTAGATATTATTCTTAGTTTCTCACTTTTGTGACTGAGGGATTCAATCGTTTCCCCATAATAGGCTTGTGTATCTAGCTCAATGATGAATCCTACTTTGTGATCCCCACATGGAATGTTATCCCTTAGTTTCATGAATTCTAAGAGCCCCTCATTGTTTTCGAATGTGTCAAGAACTGGTGGTCCTTGTTGGTCATAATCGATGAGTTGGGGGTAAACTAGGCAGATTTCAAGATTTTGATGATCTGACTCAAACGATAAGGTGCTAATCATGAGAAGGGTGGTATCCTCGAAGAGCCTAGGTAGGTTGGATATGGGATCCTCATCATCGCTACTACTATAGACATCAGTTATGTCAAATGTAAAGTTGTCTATGACTCGTCCTGTAGATATGGGTAAGCAAAGTTCGGCTACGGATTGTTGAGGAGGATTATTGACCTTTCTAACTAGAGGATTTCAGCCACGTATGGTTATACTCGAAGGGGTACATCTGAGGCCAAGATTTCTCATTCGTGTCTCTAGAATGATAGGTATTATAATCCCATTGTCATTTTTCCCAAGTCTCTGGTTTCTATCATAGCCCATTGCGAGCATCATTTGCAAACCTTTTCTTTTGTCATCCATTGGTAGATCAGTTGTTGGTCTACTATCTTGGTATAGGAGATGAGATGGGTCCTCCTCTATGACTTCTTGGCCAAGATCTCCCCAACTTCTGATGTTGGGACAGTCTTCAGGAGATGTTTGAGATGTGGAGGCTTCATTTGATTGTGGACATCCTCGTGATCTGGGAGATTGTGGTAACTCTCCTACCACAAAAGCATTTTTGGGAATCGTGTAATTTTCGCAGCCATTATCCTGGATGATGAGTATGATATCAGAGATGGTGGGGATAGCGGGAGTGGCGGGTGTCTCTATCACAGAAGTTGATGTGAGAGTGCCTGGATCAATGTACGGTGTTGATGGGCCTTCATCATTTTTAGGCACTTGAGGGATTTTGTAGTATTTTTCCTCAAGGTTCTTGCAGTAGGAGAATGGCTCAAGATTTCCATGGATGGTGACCTCTTGTCCTTCATATGTGAATTTGACACATTGATGGAAATTTGATGCTATCGCTTGTATTGCATGAATCCATGGACGTCATAGGAGAATGTTATAGGGTATGTCGAGGTCTAGGACCTGACAGGTGGTTTCCATGATAGATGGCCCTACTTGAATAGGGATTTTGATTGTGTCTTGGGACACTCTTTCCTGATCATCATATGCTCTGATTGTAATACCCTTTCCTTTGTCAATGGAATCCTCTGAGATTTTTAACTGTTTAATGAGCTTGAGGGAACAAATATTCAAGCCTGCACCTCCATCCACCAAGACTCGCTTAACTTTACTTTTCTGCACTAGGACTTCTAAGTGGAGTGCATGATTATGAGATTGTTGGGCGGGAAAATCCTAGTCAGAGAATGTAAGGAGGTTTGGGGTAATGATATTTCCGACCATAGCTTGGAATTGTTCCGCATCAAGATCTGCGGGGATGGTGGATGAAACCAATGCTTCCTCAAGGATTTTCTCGTGGGCGGATGAGATTTTTAATAACTCCATGATGGAGATTTTTGCTGGCATTCTTTTTAGCTGATCTAGGACATTGTAACCATTGGGAACAGATCTTGAATTGGATATGAAAGTTTTGTTTGGTTGGGATGATCCTGCAATAGTAACTTTTCTGCCTCTTGTGGTGACTCCACAATTAACTTGAGCTCCTTTGATAGTGATTACTATGTAGTATTCATCTAGGGAGGTAACAATAGTTTCATACACATCATTCACATTTGTGAGGGTTCCTTTTCCCTTATCGGTGTTATTGCTCCCTTTATTGTTATGGTTAGGCATCGGATTCGTGTATATTTTGAGATTTTGGTTTCCTGTTGGTTGTTCCACATTTATGATTCTTTGATCAATGAGATCTTGGACTATGTTTTTTAGTCTCATGTAGTTGTTCGTGGTGTGCCCTTTGATTTTTTGGAAATTGTAGAGTTGATTTTCATTGTGCCAAGGAGGTTTAACATTTGGTTCTTGGTAGTTCTCGTAGGTGGGAATCTTGATGAGGTTCTCATTTAGTAATTTCTTCATATTGAATTTAAGTGGTTCCCCAAGAGCGATGTACTTTCTCTTGGTGAAGTTCTTGTTTCGCTGGGGAGGTCCTCTTTGGTCATTGACGTTATTGATTGCTTGGTTGTTGGGTTGTTGTATTATTGTGTTTGTTTGATGATGGTTTTCGATTTATTGTTGTGGTGAGGGTGTGTTCTGCTGAGGGGCACTAATGACAACTTTGGCATCGACGACACCATCGTTGGTAACATTTTTGTTTCTTTCCCATGTGCGAGGTATTTCATTGTAGTTGGTGGGTGGGTGATTTTTTTGTTGTTCAGGATATGAATTTGATCCTCCCGGTTGTGTCATAAGGGCTCATTCAATGCTGAGCGCCTTGGAAATCAACTGGTCATATGTGGTGATCCCTTGGACCTTGAGATGGAATGCCAAGAGGCCGTTAAGGTTGGATATGATGGTGCATACTTGTTGTGTTAGAATCCAAGATCACCTGCATGCAAGATGGATACCTGTCACATGCAAAAGATATGAAGAACCGAAAAAGATGTTCTATGTAAACCTCTCAGTAAAAATGCATTAAGAGAATCAATTATTACAAAGTGATCAATCCTTATGAAGGAGATCAAGAAACCCTAAAAGGGAAACCCTAAATGAAACCCTAGTGTGCACACTTAATAATTAATAATTAATTAATTATTAATGTGCCAAAGTTTAGCTTAAGTAATAAAGAGGAATAAGTGACTTAATTAATTAATTAATGTGATGTAATTAATTAAGCATAATAAATTATTACTCTAACACCCCCCCTTAAGATGAACTTAGGAAGAAGCTAAAACACTAGAATAAGATGCATGAAAGCAAAGATGGGTCCCGACAACTAGGCCTGATCAGGTACCTATTTACAAATACAATAAGGAGTAAGAGAAGGAAAAACCCAGTGGGACAAAACCCCCCTTACAATGTGATAACATGCTGCAAAGAAGCACTGGAAGAACTCTGTAGAGTAACACTGGAACTTGATATAGGCAAGCAAGGAAATATTCTTCTGTATACTACTGAAACCGGATGAGAGTCACTGATTGACTCAAGGAATCATGATAAAGCAACAGAAAACCTGATGCCACGGAACACTTGAAAACTCCAAACGGGAACAACTCTGGAATCTATGAAGCAGCAAGCAATTATTGAATGATGTATTATTGAAAATGAAGTGCAAAGATGCAAGATGCACTCTCCCAACTGCCAAAATGTCCAAGTAATTGCCAAACAACCCATCGGACCAAATCTGGACTAATTGATAAACCTGGGATATATATAGAAAAAGTGCATGGACAGAAACCTAGAGCTCCTCAATACCTTTCCGACGCTTCAAACGAGGTGAAAAACGGAGATCGTGGCAAAAAGTTATGAGCTCGGAAGCATAAAAAGTACATCTGACTTCAAACAGAAATAAATGCATAAAAATAGTAAAATACTAAAAAATAAACAGCACTACTGGAAAGTGCTCGGAACCAGCTTTCTGGCGATATCTCGTTTTCCCGATTTCAATACCGTATGCCCAAGTTATGACCAAAAGAAAAAAACTGCTCTTTTAGGGAAAACTAGGGTTAGGAGGGCATAGAGGGGCCGACCGTACGGATGACGTCATGCTGACATCAGCAAAACACGAGCAAAAATTTGACGGCCATCTGGCCATCGCCTCAAAAAAATAGTCCCCCTGCAAAAAGAAAAAATTTTGGCCCCGGTCCTCGTGGGCTACCAGTGGCCGGGGCTACGGTGGCTTTTTGGGGCGAGCCTCGGTTCTTCATACGATCTGGCTTGTTGAGGAGGAGCCGCAGGGGAGTCGGGGCTTACCATAAGACTACCCACCGCCAGAGATATCCAAGTCAAGGCAGGGCATGGCAAGGTCCGGCGGAGGTGGTCGTATAGCCGCCCGGCACGCCGCTTCCGTGGTCACGTGTGGGTGGTATTTTCCGTGTAGGCTACAAGACAAAATAATAAAAAATTCAAATTTTTAAATTTTTTGAATTTTTCAAAGAACGTTCTGATTCTGGTGGCCGGGAGGCCGCATACCGCATTAAAAAAATTTTGCCACCTAGATCAACCGCACCAAAATGGACGATTTGACAAAGGCCCCTAGGTTTTGGCATGTCAACATGATGGCAATGGCCCTGCTTTGAGCCCATTGGTCCCAAAATGGCTACCCCTAGATCTTTAAAAGATGCCCGTGGAAACCCTGCACTTTGAAACTCATCGAAGGCCATATCTTCGATCGAAGTACCAGCAGGTGTCCGAGCTTTGATACCCATGTTAGAATCCAAGATCACCGCATGCAAGATGGATACCACATTATGCAAAAGATATGAAGAACCTAAAAATATGTCTCCAGAACTCTCAGAAAAATGCATTAAGAGAATCAATTATTACAAAGTGATCAATCCTTATGAAGGAGATCAAGAAACCCTAAAAGGGAAACCCTAAATGAAACCCTAGTGTGCACACTTAATAATTAATAATTAATTAATTATTAATGTGCCTAAGTTTAGCTTAAGTAATAAAGAGGAATAAGTGACTTAATTAATTAATCAATGTGATGTAATTAATTAAGCATAATAACTTATTACTCTAACATGTTGTTCCTCGGGCATGACCCATTTTCTCTGATTGGCCTTGGATCGCCATCATTGTAGGAATGAAGCAAATGATTCATTCTTACCTTGTTACAGAGCTGAGACTTCCTCTAGACTAACATCCATGGCGATATTGCATGCATAGTTTTTGATGAATGCATCTATGATTTCTTGGAATGTCTTGATGTATGTGGCTAGGTGAGAGAACAATGTCTTGATGCCTATGGGTAGGTGAGAGAACCATTCCATAGCGTGGCCCACCAAACTCCTAGGAAATAGCTGCATCAGATACATATCGTCATACGCAACTTCCATGCAATGAACCTAGAATTCCCTGATGTGATCTTCAGGGTTTCCCATCCCAGAGTACTTGTCAAACTTGGGGATCTCAAATTCCTTCAGGAATGGTTTCATCACAAGGCTCCTGTCGAATGGATAAGGACACAAGTTACTAGATGTTCTTGTGGTTCACCCTGATTGAAGATCGAGCACTTGTTGCAAGAGCAACCCGATTTGTGTTGTCACATCATTTTGCAGATCAGGAGGTGGGATGAAAGTGTTTTGAGGTGGTTCACTTGTGGATGTGATGGGTGGATTGGTTGATGTATTGATTGGTGGTATCTGCACATTCTGTTGAGCCATGTATGCTTGCACTTGTTGTTGGTCTTGTTGTTTTTCTAGGATTGCATGTTGCTGAGCCTGATGTTGTGCTTGTTGTTGGGCTGCTAATTGGGCTTCTTCTTGCTGCTCTTAGTATTTTTTTATTGCTTGTTGATATGCTTGTAGTTGTGTTGCTTGTTTTTTCACAAGAAATTATGCTTGTGCATGTGCTTGTTGTGCTTGATATTGGGCATGCACCTGAGCTTGAGCTTGAGCTTGTGCTTGTGTCGCTTGTGCACCTTGAGCGGCTTTTTGTTGTTGTTGCAATAAGGCTTGTGCTTGTGCAGCCTGTTGCGCTTGTTGTGTGATTTGGGAAGCTTGAGCATCTTGTGCCGCTTGAGCGGATTTTTGGGAAGCTAGTTGTTGCAATAAGGCTTGTTGAGCAGCGAATTGTGCAGTTTTTTGCTTTTGTACTTGCAAGAATTCCTTTTGATAAACAACTTGTTGAGCTGCTTGTAATTCCATGTTGTATTGTCTTGATATATTGGAGCTTGGTGGTGGTGGTGAGTGGTGATGTCATTTTGGTGGTTTGAGTGGTGAATGGTGTGATTGATGTGGTTGGTCCTTGAGAGCCCATGCTTTGAGATGTTAGGGGGGTGGTTGATGATGTCATGATTGCTTGTGTAGTTGTCATCTATTTTTGCGATATCAATGACAAGTTTTGAGAGTTTGGCGTGATGTTTTGATTGATTTTTGGGATGTTGGTTTTATTTGATTGATATTTGGTAAAGGTGGGAGCCCCAAGCCAAGTAGAGGTGAAAATGTGAGGGATGTGATCTCTTGAGGAAATAATTTGGTGTCGAAAATGCCCCTAGGTCCGAACATGTCACCTTCTCCTTGTGAAGTTATGGGGAGAGAAGTTTGGGGTGTTGCGCGAAAGGATGATGATGATGGATCATTAGGATCATGGAAAGTGAGAGGGGCATACTTATGTAATGGATTTTTGGGTATGTTTTGTTCCAAAATGGTGTTTGCATCCAAGTCTTGATTATTGACAAGGGGGTGTGTTTGAATAGCATTAAGAAATGCACTTCCCTTATTAACATTAGGTTGAGTTGGAGCAAAAGATGTTGTGATCTGCGGGATGTTTTGAGTGATGCTTTTGGATGGGGGTGTAGATGAGATGGGGAGTGTGGATGAAATTGGAGGCATGACCTCCAAAGATGGTTCCACTCTAGAGCTCACGTCAAAATCAGAAGGTAATTTGGCCCCTTGTTTTGCTAGTTCAAGCATGTATAGTGAAGGGTTAAGCCTCATCATGATATTGATGATTTTATGGTTCTCCGAATTTTGGATCATTTCAGTGATTTCTTCATGTGACATCCCAAAGGTAAGATCTTCTTCTTGGCTTTCCTCTTGTGGATTTTGTGATGACGAGAGAAATTTTGTCAAAGGATTGTTTGATTCAATGAGATTCATTTCGGAGTTTGTATGGCTTAGGTCACTTGAAGCGGGTGTTTCTTTGTTGGCTTCCATGTTCTTGTGTTGAGATCTAATCTGCACCATAAAATAGGGATCAATTTTTAAGAATATGGGAGATGAATCTCTAATTCTTTGGATCGATATATCTTTAGGCACAAAAGAGAAAAATTTAGGATGATGCTAAGATCAAAGGATGATAATGATATGGATGTTAGATGGATGTTTTGATGGATGATTGGAACTCTTTTGAGAAAATCTTGAAGGGTATGTTAAACTTTAGGACTTGATTTAGGATTGATTTGTTTTTGGATTTGGATTTTGGTGAATTCATTAACTCTAAGAGGTTGGATGTTGTCCTAGAGTTAAACCATTCACAAGATGCTAATTTGTCTAGGTGTGAGAAGAAGGATTCATCTAAACACTCCTATCCAAACAAGATGATTTTGATAATGAACTCTTAAATCCCTAGATGTTGGGTGTTATCAAGGGATGAATTTTTTCACAAGTTTTGATAATTTGATCGAATATGTGAAGAAGGATGCATCTACACACATTCAATCAAACAAGGTGATTTTGGATTGATTTCAAATTATTTTCCCAAAGTTTAAGATAAAGGATTTTTTCAAGACTTTCAAAGAGTTGATGATGAGATGATTTTGGTTTTAATGTTTGAAGATGGGTGGGGGTTTGATTTTGATCCTATGATGTACCTAAAAAGACGCTTTGTTTACTAGACCTTGGTATTGAAGAACATACGATACTTCTAAGGACCTCTATAACTAAGAAGTGGTTCAAATTGAGCATACATTTTTGGATTGTTCAAAGAGATGAGTCTATAGAACCTTGTGAATTTTTTGCTTATCTTGATATGTTGCTTTTGATTGCACTTCTATTGTATCTCTTGATGACCTTTTGAGTGTGACTCCTAAATTTTGAACTTTGACTCAAGGACTTTTGTTTTGGGATTTTGACTTTCTTGGAAATCATGATGTTTCAACACATGTGAGAGCCAATTTTGTTATCTTTGCTTAGTGACTTTGTTTTACCACAAACACTTCTTTGATTAGGTTTCCAAACTAGATGTCCAATGTCTTAATTTCTTTGAATCCCACAAAGTATGTTATGTGAAAATTTGATGAATTCAAGGAAAGGGTTACCTATTGTTTATCTTTAGTAGGAAATTTGAGATGTAAGTTCAAGTGTTTAGAAACCTCTAAGGATGTGAATCCCAAGGGCAAGCAATAACACATGAATTTGGTCAATTGTATTTTCCTCCTAAAGGGTTTGAAATTTTGATGATGATGTTAAGTGTTTGTTTCCAAATGTTTTTCAAACAAGCAAAGTGTTTTGTCACCAATAATAAGCACAACCCTATGGATATGAAAGACAATATTTGTTGAGTCCCCACTTGGACAAGTCCAGCTATGCTTATCTTTAGCGAATGGTTAGATGCTTCACCCCACTGGCTCCCCTCCACAACACTCACTTATATGGGGCAGCCAAGCATCAACACCCATGAAACTCCCATGGAATGCTTTCCATTTCTACTAAAATACCGTAAAAGTGTGGGGTGGATTCAGAACGACCGTTCTTACACCAACAAATAGATCAAGGATTTTGGAAATTGTAAAACATGGGTTTTAATTAAGACTTTCCATTCGTAGGAGTTGACCCAACGTGATGAGAGACCATTGTTGCCCTTCTCGTTAGAGCCAACCGCGTGATATTGGTGTTTATTCCAACACCCACATTTATATCCCGACTGGAAATACTCTTGGGTTCAGAATGTTACCGGTTAAGTCATTCCCTTGGGTGAGTACTTTTTCCCCAAGGCAAGCCCTCTAAGATAAACAATAGCGAGTAAATGTATTCATAGTTTGATCAACCTTCATTTAGAAACAAAGGGAGAACACATGCAATAGATTTACTCACACTCGCACAATTTGATCAATTTTAAACCCAAATTGAAGTGTGTATGGGCAATTATTTACGCAACTTAATGTCACCAAAAGCCTTTTGATTCTCAAGATCATCATGAGGCGCGAGAGAAGCGTATATGTCTTTTGATGATATTACTTTGTGTACGTAATTGCAAAACAATGCAAACACTTGTTTATTTTAAATCCTCAAAGAAAAAGTGAGTTCATTTTAAGAGCACCAAAGTAAGTGTGACAATTTTCTTTGTTCAATTTTTAATCCCAAAACAAACTTTAGTAAATTTGAGTCCTAATGTTCTTTTTAAGCCTTTTTGTAACAAGAATTCAAAAGTTCTTTTTAAAACCCAAAACAAAATTAGTAAGTCCTAAGCATAAAAAGATGACAAATTTTTCCTTAAGAGGAATAGTGATTCCTCTAAGAGTGTTAAACAAGCACTTGGAGTGTTTAAAAACACTTGTTTTTGTGAAATGACATCATCATTCTTTTCTTCCTTTTCGTCTTTGATCGATCCAACCTACAAGAAAAATTAGTTATATTCTGCAAAACAAAGATCAAAAGGACAAAAAATAGACAGAGGAACCATAATTTGAAAAAAAAGCACGTGCTACAAATGAAATTTCACTTCATACTCCCCTCCAGCGGTGGTCTCCACGAAGGCGTCGCAATTTGATTTCCCCATTGGTGCTATATAGCGCTGCTTTCCAATCAGCGTCGCTCTACAACTAGGCCAGTGAGCATGAATGCGTCGCACTTTTGTCCAGCGGTGCAATTTGAGTTTTTGAAAGATTCCCATGGGTCAAACAGGTTCAGCGACATAGTTTGGAATTCAAATTTCTGGGTGGGAAGACTGAGGCGTCGTAGTTTGAATTTTTAGTGGTCCTATATAACAATGATGGAGAACCAGTAGTGTTGAACAGTGACGTTGAGCTTCCAACGGCGGAATTTTCCTGTAGACAAAGAAAAACGCGTAAATTTTGACAAAAACGTGATTAAAATGTGAGATTGCCCTCCTTCTAGCGCCAAAATGTCGAACCCCAATCCAAATACCTACAAAACACAATAAAATAACACATTATGAGATCATATGCAAGTAAGAACAAGGATTCCCCATGAAATCCATTAGCAAAGTTTTAAATAGGAAATAAAGCAAGAATGAGATGAAAGAACAAGAAAGCAAGCTAAATCCTATTGAAGACAATGCAAACTCTTGATCCCATGGGGGAATTGGTGCCGATTTGATGTGAAAATTGGCCCTTTCCCAACTCCAATGCTAGCTTTGATGGTGTGATGAAGGTTGTGATCCACTTTGATGAAGAATGATGAGCGCTTCAAGACAAAAATCTGCATAACCTAGCTACAAATTCAAAAATATGGATGAAGATTGCTAAATATTTGAGCATAGTAAGTTTACTCAAATTATAGATGATAAAATGAGGAGATTAGCCTCTTATTTATAGAATGAGAAGATGGAAGAATGTCCAAAATGGAGCAATGTGGGACTAAGAATTAGCCAATGACAAAGTGCCACTTGCCAATGGGTGAATGGATGGAGGATGTGCAAGTTTTGAAGAATGTGTCGATAAATGCATATATTTGAATTTTGAAATTGTTGAAATGACATGCAAGAGAGAAAGAAGGTGCATTGAATGCCACTTGGCTCAAGGCAAAAGGAATTTGTAAGAGGAGTAAATGCCTTGTTGGAAGGACAAAGTCCACTCGGATTTTGAATTCAAACTTGAGGAATATTCCTTAAAAGATGCCTTGTTGAAGAAAATAGAGATTTAATAAATCAAATAACTCTATTTTCATGTGCAAGTGGTAAAAGATGGAGGATGGGACATGAGAAGAGATTAAATTAATCAAGGTTAATTAATTTAGTGGAGGGATTAAATGATGTGACCTATTTGACTTAAATTTGTGGATTTATTTAAATCAAATATGAGAAGAATGTGATAAAATGATTAATTAAATAATGACTTTTGATTTATTTAATTAAAAGAGATGATGTTAGATTAAACTAGATAAGGTTTTAATTTATTTAATTTAATAGATAGACTTTAGATATTTAATCAAATAAAATTAATTATTTAATTAAATAAGATAATTAGATTAGAATGGTCAATTTAATTAACGAGAAAGGATGACTTAATTAGATAATCGATTTATTTAATTAAGACGGGAATATTGATGAATTTAATCAAATAAAGGCATTTGATTCAATGGTTAGACCGAAGAATGATTCAGGATGAAACGATGTTAGTGGTCAGGATCAGATGTCCAATGTCAATCATTACATTTTACGTGTCTACACTATCATCACTGTGCATGAGAACATCCATTCGCTGATGGTTTATAAAAGGCCTGGCTTCTTGCTTAAATTGGACCTGGTTAAAGCCTATGACAGAACTAATTGGGCCTTTTTGTTAGAATTCTTAGGGATTTTGGCTTTTCAGAGACTTTTGTTCAGTTGGTTAAGAGCCTCATTTCTTCAACGACTTTTTATATGCTTGTGAATGGTTCCCCTTCTGATTTCTTCAAAAGTTCTAGAGGGGTACAGTAGGGAGGTCCTATTTCTCCCTTTCTTTTTATCATTTTGGCTGAGACTTTGGGCAAAGCGTTGCAACTTAAACTTTCCTCGGGTACTCTAAAGGGTTTAAGACCTTCTTCGTCGTCTTGTGGGCACCAACAGTTTGTTGATGACACTATGATTTTCGGTGAAGCCTCTATTGCAAAAGCTTGAACTATCAAGGAAACTCTTCAGAGGTATGAGGCGGCTTCAGGCTAGTTGGTTAGCCTCCCCAAAAGTACGATCTTCTTTCTTAACACTCCTGAAAGAAGGGTGCAGAGAATTGTTGGCATTCTTCAATGTTCGGTTGGGAACCTACCTTCCACCTACCTTGGGTTACCACTTGGTGCCAATTATTCTCATGACTCCTTTTGGAACAATTTGATTGATAAGTTCAATTCAAATTTGGCAGGATGGAAAGGTGCATTACTTAGCCAGGCAAGTAAATTGGTGCTCATCAAGTCTACTCTTTCGAATCTTCCTGTGTATGCTCTTAGTCTCTTTCAGATGCCTCGTAAGTATTGGGAAAAAATTGAATCCATCCAGAGGAAGTTCCTTTGGTCGGGGGTGGAGGACAAAAAAGGGTTGAGTTTAGTCTCCTGGGAGGAGGTGTGCAGGTCAAAGTCTCATGGGTGATTAGGTCTACGCAAAATTAGGCCCTTTAATTTGGCTCTTGTTGCTAAGCAATTGTGGCATCTCCTTTGTGGGGAGAAGGAGTGGGGAAAAATTCTGCACTCTAAATATCTCCCTCAGGTGGACAAATTTCGGGAATTTTTGAATAAGGATTTCTATCCTCCTTCGGGATCTTTTTTCTGGAACTTAGTCTCCAAAGCCAGAGGGTTGTTATTTGTTGGTCTATTTTGGGTGGTTTGGGATATTCTCTTTTGGGATGATTGGTGGTTTGGGAATTGTCCTCTGCATGAATCTCAGTGGAAAACCCCAGGAAGGAAGTGTGCTCTCATGAATTTGGGAATTATGTGGCTGATTATATCATTAATGGGGAATGGTGGAAGATTCATGAGGTGTTCCCTGAGTTGGAGGACCTTTTTATTGAATTCTCCAGAGTTCATATCCTTGCTTCTCCTCGTAGGGATAAGGTGATTTGGAGTAGACTCCTAAGTGGAGCTTTCTCAGTGGCTTATTCTTTTAAGTCTAATATCAACATTGTAGATCTGAGGCCGCCCTGGGGCCTAGTTTGGTCTCCGTAGCTTATTCCCAAGACTAACATGTTTCTCCTGTTGCTTGTTCAGGATAAGATTCTTACCATTAATAACCTATGGAAACGGGGGTTCTCCATGTCGAACAGATATTATCTTTGTATGATGGATACGGAGGATTGTTCTCATTTGTTCATTGGGTGCAGTTATGCTCGAGAAGTGTGGTCCCTCTTTCTCAAACTCTTGCATGTGGAATGGATTTTTCTTGCCTCTATTTGGGACTTATGGCTTCAGTGGAAGTCTCCTTCATCTAATCCTTCTTTGAAGCTTCTTTGGTCTCTTGCTTTGTCGCATTTTCTTTGGGGGTTGTAGAAGGAGCGGAACAACATGACTTTTAGAGATTCTGCTATTCTTCCTCTCTACCTTTTCTTCAAAAAAATTTCTGCTATCAAGGAGAATCTAATGATGGTGGTTGCTAAGATTGATATTCCTGGAAAAGTGTAGGTGTATGATTATGATGTTGAGATCAAGTCTAATTGTAAACTCTCCCTTTTCATTGCTAAGCCCTTAAGGAAGGCTAACCTTGCGAGGGAAGGGGTGAAGTGGTTTCCCCCCCCTGCCTGGTTGGTTCAAAATCAACTTTGATGGTTCTGTGAAAGGTAATGATAGGTTGGGGTTGGATGAGGCACTCACTGCCCCATGCTCTAAGTCCTTGCTCCTAAGAACTCCTTGGTGTCTCTTACACCTTGTCCTAGTGGTCCTGCCTCAAGTCTAAGTACCACTTCTTCTATTGGCCAACCCCTCTATCAACATGTTGTCCTTCTACCAAGCCAACCTAGGTGCTTCACCATACTCTCTCCATTGGCCATTACTCTTCCCTAAAGGCCAAATAACCTCAACCTTCTACTAGATTCTTGTAGGGGTGTGAAGGTGTTGTAAAAGCTTCAAGATGATCAAACTAGGGTTCTTGTTCCATCTCAAGACTCCAACTAACCATCACTTCCACAAAATGCATTCCTAGGGTTTGAAAAGGCTACAAGCCTAGAGCCCCAATTAGGTCTCTTAACAAAGAAAAATGCAATTTTCTTCAAAACCCACCAAAGGACCTGGATTCTTCATTTGGGGTTTGTGATTCCCATACCCACAACTTAAAGATTCTTGAGGTTTTGAGCCTGTATAGACCGTACACTGCCCAATCACAAAATTGACCCCAAAAACTAGGGTTTGCAAGCTTTCCAGTCTGTTTTCATACTGTCAAAGATTTCTCACACCAAATGGATTGGTGGAGCCTCCTCCTGATCACCAGAATTTGCTAAGACCTCCAACTAAATTCTCCAAAAATAATTTCTTCAAAATTTGTGCACCCTTGCAAGTTATGTCTCTTTTACTCCTAGTCTTCCCTAGCCGGACCCTGCCTGGCTCGCCTAGGGCAAGACCTTGCCAGCATCTCCTACACTCACAAAAAGCCTAGAAACTACTATATGTACAAGCATTGTGTCTAGGCACTATTTCCAAAAGGCCGTACGGTTTGTACGGTGGAAAAGTGCTCTAGCACACCATTTCCTAAACACAGTCTGGTTTAGACCAGAAATTAAGCAAAGTTAAACTATTTACAATAAATGCTTGTAAACTAAACAAAGAAGCTATTAAATGCTACAAAATTCTTGGGAACAACCAACACTACATTCTACAATCCAAACAGTAGCAAAACTAATCCATTAGAACTCAAACAAAATGCAAAAGATAGGAATTTTTGCATTGAACGTTGTTTTCTTCAATTTTTCAAGATTTCACCAAAACATTAAAACTTCCAACCCTGTCTCAAGGTCGAGTCATGACTTATATAGACCTCAAAAATAGTTGAGCTCCTTGGGTCAAGCCTTTTAGATGACCTAAAGCAAAAATTATAAAACCCACTGTGTTTTGCAATCTTTGGCAACTTTTGACAACTTAGACAAGTTAGAGCTTCAAAACCCATCCATGATTTCCACCTCCCAATCCATTGTTCATAAAAGATCAATTTTTATTCCTACTCCACCAAATTCTAACAAAATGGTCAACATGACCAAAACAACACAACTAAAATATAACTTCAAACAAAACTTCTAGGAAACCTAGTATTTTCCCAGGTGCTCTTGCACCAGGTAATCTGGGTCTTGCTGGTTGTGGGGGAGTGTTGAGAGATCACAATGGTAGGTTTGTTTCAGTGGTGGCACTCCCTTTGGGAATCCAGACAAACCACCTTGCTGAAGCAGCTGCGGCCTATCATAGCATCAAGATGGCAAGGGATTTGAGGATCTCTAAACTTTGGATCAAAGGTGATTCGTTGAATATTATCAATTGCCTTAAGCAAGGAACTCCCCTTCTTGGTCCATTAATAATTTTATTTTAGATGGTATTTCCTTTAGTGGGTAATTTGAAGAAATTTATATTTCCCATGCCTATAGGGAAGCAAATGTCGTGGCTAATTAGCTGGCGAATTATGTTGTATCTTCGGCTAAAACATGGGGAGAGGATGAAGTCCTTCCCATTCATTTAAGAAAGCTTATTATTAATGATCGGCATTAATTTTTCTTCATTTCCCACCTCCTTGTTTTCGAGCTTGTGTGGGAATCATGAATTTAGCAGTATGATGGGACTTATCGCACGAATTATGATCATTGGAATTTGTGGCTTCTTTCAGCGGAATTGTTTTAGAGTTCTTTTTATTATCTCCTTCTGGACTATTCTGGATTACTTCACACGCTTTCTGGGTAGCTCGGTGTCTATTGTCTTTGCCTTGACCTGGGGGTGTTCTACAAGTTTATCAATGATGGGCGGGGATAGGTGTTGAACAAAGCTGCTCTCTTGCAATGATACCAGGGCTAATCCTAGTTTTTGGGAAATTTTGCAAAGAGGGGGAGTGACTCCTTACTTAGAGAGATTGGAGGGTTTTAAATCCTTGGTCTCTAAGGAGTTTTTGGATTCCTAGCATGGTTGTATGGTGAGTCTGTATGGTAGGGATATTACCATTGATGAAGACCTTATCGCGGAGGTGACTAGCTTGTCAATGGAAGGTAGGAAATTTTACCGAGACAAGAATATTTTGCAATCTGCTAGGCAAACTTTTCTCCGTGATAGGGAAAGGGCTAAAATGGTTCGCTTGGACTATGGTGGCTATGACCAAACTAAGATTAAACCAATATGGAGGGTAGTTGTTGTGGCGTTAATGCACTACTTTACTCTGGATGGTAGATTTACGACGCTCTATGGTCATCACTTTGTTTTGCAAAACCATTTTTGCCATGGTAAGTTGGTTTCTTTTCCCTTCTATCTGTTGTTGTCTATGGAAGAAAGCTTCTCGAATCATAGAAAAAACCCTAGGAATCCCTTTCTTCATGAAGGATTAATGCTTTTAATTGTTGAGTTTATCAAGGCTAATTGCATTGTTAGAACTCCTTGGTCCCCTATTTCTAAGAAATTGGGGAAAGAAAGTGGGAAATGCAAAATTGTTGAAATTCAGGAGTCTGCTAGTACGGAGGCTGAGGATGAGTCGGAGGGCTAGTCTGATGGCTTTGATACGGATCTGGATTACACTCCGCCTACGGGTGATGTTATCCCTTCTTCCTCAAAAGTTGCTACTCGTGTGAAACGTAAGCTAAAGATTCCTGAGGGTGCTGTTGAGGGCTCTGCTAGTAAGAAGTGTAAGGGTCGTGCCAAGGAAGTGAATGTTAATATTGAGGAGGTGGCTGGAAATATTCAGGGTGAGGTGTCAGGTGGTGGTGGGTTCCCTGTGGTCGGTAAAAATAATTTGGTTGTAAACCTTGAATATTTTGCTCGAGGCTCTGCTTCTAGGGATCGAGGGAAGACCAAGCTTGGATATGAGGATGTTCATGTGGAGGAACCACTAGGTGGTTTGCATCAGGGTAGGGGTTTGTTCTTGGGTGCTATGGATTTCTCTCAAGCGTCAGACCTTGTTAAGGAAGAGGCGGATATTTCTTTCAATCTTCTTATGTGGCTTGTTCAAGAGATTTTGGATCTCCATAACAAGCATGATACCATTGCCATGTGCAACATCTCCACTCTACAAAGTCTGAAAGAGCAGGATTTTATTTTTGCTCTGTCTCGGTGTTTGAATTCGAGTGTTGGCTATATGGTGGATGAAATTGTTGCTCTAAAGAATGACTATGGGCCGAGAGTGGCAATGTTGGAGAGACAAAACATGCAACTCCGAAGGGATTTGGATACGCTCATAAACATAAGCAGGGAGAAGCTAGAGGCGTCGACCGAGAGGATGATTTTCCTTAATCAGAAGGCCATGGAGCTAACTAGGAAGGGATTGTTCGGTGACCAGGCGAACTCGGATTGTGTGGAGTAAGTTGGAATGGATGTGCATTCAACTATTCTGGTTGTTGGCCTGAGTGTTCGTACTTGAAGCAAACTAAGAAAGGTAAGAAGGATGTTTCTCGTGATGTGGAAGAGATTATGAAAATGCATGACAGGTTGGCAGCCAAGGATTTGGGGCTGCAAAAATGCTTAAAGAACTGCTTTAAGGGTCGTTGGGCTTGTCTTCCTATTTTTGGTTTTTTGGTTGATGTTACTTTGGATGGTTGGCTAATGGTCTGGTAATCAGCTGGTGTTTTTTGTGGTTTTTTTCTGGGTGGGCAGTCTATTATCTTATCTTTACTGCCACTTCCTTTTTTGTTCAGGGTTTCTGGTCCCTTCAAAAACTGTTTTGCATTAATCAAAAACATTACGACATGATCCATTGTCAATAAGAGTATGTCTAATCTTGGTTTTATTAACTAAAACCATTATCATTAAAGCCTCATGTTTGTTTTGGACCTCCACTAGAGGTAATTCATGTTGAGGAAATATAATATCCAACTTTGTTGCCTGCATACAATCAAACAAGGATACTACATCATTCAATTTGACAGAAGGTGAGATATCAATCTTCTGTAAAGCCTCTTGGAGCATCCCATGGTATGTAGGTGATGCTTGGATCAAATCCCAAAGGGAGATCTTGGATGGAGTATTATGAAGTTGATCAACAAGTTCATATTCTTTACTACTATGTTGAGGAAGGTTAGGTGGGGTGAAAGATATGGTTTAGGAAATGGAATGGACGTTGGTGTTTGTTTTGATTGCTTATTATTTCTAGTATTATATGTGTGAGCAACTGTGTGATAACTTGGTTGCTACAACACATCTTGGTTTGCTACAACACATCTTGGTGCACATGATTACTTTGAGTGAGCTATTTTGTAAAGTCTAGGATATGGCCATGAGGTTTTGGAGGTCCTATAATGAGAGGAGGTCCAATAATAAATTGTGGGATTATAATTTCAACTAAGTTAACTACCTGTTGGTGATCTTCTATTGTTGAAGGATCTAATTTCAATTTTGAACCTTCACTTATGCAAACTACCTTACTATCATTTAAAGGAATGTATCAATAAATGCATCCTCTTGCACCAAGATATCCTCACAAGTAGGGGAGATATTGGGAGAGGGACAAACATGAGCTCCAATGATTGCATTCTATTGTGCCAAGGTATCCCCACAAGTAGGGGAGATATTGGGAGATGGACAAACATGAGCCCCATGATTACTTGAAGAATGAATATTAGGTAAAATAATGTAAATAAATGTATCAATAATTTTATTATTTTACACCATGATGTTCTCATAGGTAGAAAAACTATTGTTTTGTCAAAGGCCACGTATATCCCTTTTGACGACATGGAATGGAGTTTGGGGCAACACCTTGAATTTTTTATTTTAGGCAAACCATATTTTGCTATATCAAAACCAAAGTTTTGAAAAGAAAGCATATTGTTATTGTCACTTTTTTAGGGGGTAATGCAACAAATTAAGTAAATTACGGAAAATTTCCAATGCATAGCAAAATCTAAAAGTTTCAGGACCAACTACTAGAAACAGGAACTGGACCTGAACAAAGACCATAGACAGGGTTTCACATAGAAAAATTGATGCCAAATTTATTGGACAGGGGCACTATGTGCCCTAGACTAGAGGTGCAATTTTAACAATTTTAAAATCTGGAAATGAACAATAGTGCCTAAGGGTCTAGTGTTGTGTAGGTTCAGGTCTAAAAGCAAATATAGTTTTGGAAATGCATAAAAACCTAATTTTCCTATGTGAAGAACACACATGCATACAATTTTATGTTTTGAAAGCAATGAAATATGTTTAAATGATGATTTTTAGAATTTAAAATGTTGTAATTGACAATTTTTCTAGAAAAATACAAAAAAAAATGTGATTCTTCACTTTTTCAATGTTTTCACTAAATATGTATGAAATTTTGACAAATGAAAGCAACCGAGGATTATACTCATATTTCAGAATGAAAATAATTCAAATCTAAGCACTAAAAAAGAAAAATCGAATTTGAAATTATGCAATTTAATTCAAAATAATTGTAATTTTTCTTTTGATGTATAATGGATAAAAAATGCAAATGTGTAGTTTTAAAAATAAAATAAATGTAAAATAGCAATAAGATCTTTAAAGCATCTATAGTTTCATACCGGGGCACCAATGTCGGGTGGCTGCTGGTAGGTCCAAACTCGGTCAGAAATGTGCAGAGGAAGCTGTCGTTGCGCCATATCGTCAGGAGGTCAGAGCTCAAATCTCGAGGTTTGCTAGCAGAGGTGTGTGAAAATGACTTGAAAGTGACCCCTCGGGCCCCTTTCAAGCCTAAAAATTAGGGTTTTTTGACCCTCTAGGGCTGTCCTACTAGGGTTTTGGACCCCCGAACCTGTTTTCGTCCATTCGAGGCTTGTTTTTCATCTATTTATTGCATTTAAACACGTTTTTAGCCTCCCGGACCCCTTTTCGGCCTCTCGAGCACTTAGTCACCTTTTTTCGCGAGATCACCCAAAAATGGAAATTTTCATCCGATCTCTCAAAGGGGGCATCATAATGGCATGTTTTCTCTCATCATGCAAGTGGGGCAAGTTTTAAATATCAAAATTTTTTTGGCTATCAAGATCGTTTATTCTTTTGAACCAACAAGTGTGCATTGCTTCAAAAAAATGTAGACATAAATATATTACGATTGATATCATGCATGATCCTACTTACTAACATTTCTTCCTAAATCATCCCTCGGTCTAACCGTTTAATCAAATTCCCTTATCTGATTAAATTCATCAATACTCATCTCTTAATTAAATAAATCATTTTGTCTAATTAAGTCACTTTCTCTTGTTAATTAAATCATCCATCTGATCTAATTATCCCTATTTAATTAAATAATCAATTTATTTGATTAAATCTCTAAAGTTTATCCATTAAATTAAATAAATTAAAACCTTATTTGATTTAATCTAACACCATCCCTTTTAATTAAATAAATCAAAATCTTTATTTAATTAGCTTCTTATCATATTCCTCTCTTATCTGATTTAAATAAATCCATAAATTTAAGTCAAATAAGTCACATCATCTAATCTCCTGTTAAATTAATTAAACCCTTGATTAATTTAACCTCATCTCATGTCACATCCTCTAGATAATGCAAGTTGCACATGAAAATAGATTTAATTCATTTATTAAATCCCTATTTTCCCTTACATAGCATCTTTTGGAATATTCCCCTAATTTGAATTCAAAATCCAAGTGGGAATAAGTCCTTCCAACAAGGCATTTAAGATCTCTTACATGTCCTTTGTCTTGAGCCAAGTGGCATTTATTGCATTTTCCCTTCCCTCTTACATGTCATTTCAACAAATTTAAATTTCAAATATTGGCATTTGTTGGCACAAACCCCAAATCTTGCACAACCATCATCCATTCATAGCTTGAAAAGTGGCACCATACCATTGGATGAAAATTAGTCCCACATTGCTCAAATTTGGACTTTCATCCATCTTGAAATCCTATAAATGAAGAGCTCCTCTCCTCATTTTATCATCCACAATCCAAGCAAAGTTACCATGCTCAAATATCTCTTGAGCTTTGCCATTATCATTGAATCATAGTTAGGTTATTGCAGATTTTGGCTTGGAGTCTTCACTATTCATCACCAAAAGTGGATCACATCTCTTCATCAAGTCTACATTCGAAGCTTGCAATCATAAGAATTGGGAAAGGGCCAAATTTCCACATCAAATTGGCACCAATTCCCCCATGGGAACAAGAGTTTGTTATTTAAATTAGGATTTCATCTTTGATTTATCATTTTATTGTGTTTTTGCATATTTTCATTCCTAGTTTGAATTGTAAATGGATTCCATGGGGAATCCTTGTTTATGCTTGCAATATCTAACTTAGGGTGTTTATTCTCTTTGTTTTGCAGGTACAATAGATTGGGGTTCACAGTTTTCCATTCATTTTTAGAATTTATGCTCATAAGAATTAGAAAATTACAAGTGTAGGATATGTCAGGTTCACAAAAATGTGATGTAGGAAAAGTGATCCTAGATCTAACTAGGATTAGCTTCTTTCACTTAACATCACATTTGGACACAAAACCAACTAGGGTTGATGATTGCATTGCTATCACAATGGAGATCCAATATTCTAGGGTCTTGTGTTTGTTTTTATGTGTGTTATGATTGATAAATTTAATGTTTTTTTTAATGAGCCTATTTGACATATAACACTAGATCTGAAACTATAATTTATCACACAGATGAAGACAAAAAGTAGCATAAAAGCTTCAGATATGAGACTGAGATATAGAGAGGAACCTGTGACATAAATTTGAGGTTGAAATAGTTGGACAGGGGTGTGGGGCACCCTAGACTAGATTGCTTATTTCTCATATCTAAAAATTCTGACATGTAGGTTATAGTTTGCACTATGTCTTCTATAAGTTTCTTCTGTTGAAACTCTCGGGCCTGATCTACACACATGAAAAGAGAGGGATTTTTGCACTGTATAGGGGCTTACCTAAGTCAAACCCCATTTTGGCATTTCTACCTCCACGTATAACGATTGATGATGATCAAGAGGGCATACCCTAGGTCGAGTAGAGGCCAAAATAATAATAATTAACTAAAATGATAAATGATCAAATGACAATGTTACCTTGATTTGAAATCCTTGATGAAGTGATGTCACACCACAAGTTTCCACAAATGTTGATTGATGGATGCCCTAATTGCTTGATAGAATTGCAAAAGGTTAGTTTCCTAAAACATAATAGATTATTGTAGATAGCATGTAGAGGATAACTTAATATATCTTCATAATTTGGCATGATAGATCATAATGGCTTATTGCACATAATTTTCTTAATTCTTCTTGATGTCTTGCAAGCTTGATCTTGATTAATGAAAGCACTGCAATAATGTTGCTAATTCTACCCTTGAATTGTCTTGATTGATTTTAGAATCTTCAATTTGCTCAATAGATTTTTTAGGATTTCAAATGATGAAAAAGACTAGTATTTATATGAAATTCTTCTAATTTCTTGAAAATCAAGTACTGATAACCATCAAATGACTTTGGGTTTTCAAATAATAAAATACCGACATCGACATATTCAAATTGGGGCCAAAAAGGGTTGGACAAGGGCATTGGGTGCCTTGTGCTAGACCCATCCTTACCGAGGGAGTGTTCGGAGAATTAAAATTTGTCAAAATACGACATTCAGGTCTTCCCATGTTAAGGACATTCCTTTATATACCATCTAAGTGTTTCATATTTGAGAGTTTCTATAGATTCATATAGCCTAGTTTGGTCATCATCAATGTCAATTCTACTCCAACTAGATTCCAAATAAATAGATATTCCCTAACATCTTTAGTCTCTTTCCAAACATAGGAAGCTTAGTCTTGTTTGTAACATTTTTTGTCGAAGTTGAAGGTGTTTCTAATTTAACTTTTTGTGATTTAGGACTTATCCTTCTTCGTAATTTATCTTCTATTCTTGGTTCTCCTTTTATTTTCCCTTCAAGATTCTTCTACTTAATTCCACTCTTTTTTTTTGCTTTACTAATCTCATTTCTTTTTCTTTATATCTCTAAGCAACTAAATATCAAAATATCAAAGAACTCAATAAATCTCTTACGCAAATACTTCTTGCTCTTGCTTACTCTAGCCTAAGCAAGGATTCATTTCTTATGCCTTCTTAAAGACTTTTCTTGCCTTATTCAACATGAGGGGTGACTATTGGTTCAGGAGGTCATCTTCTCAACGTCTCTTTAACTTGGGGGATGTATATTTTGTCAACTATTTCTTTGTTAATTGATTGTCTATTAGTTCTCGATTTATTTTCTTCCTCATTGTTGAGTTAGTTTTCTCCTAATAACTCTAAGTTTGATAAGTAGGAGGTATTTTTCCACGGCATGTCAAATTATGATATTGCTATCAGGATTCAACTGTGTAGTTTCGAGTCAAACTCATTGACCCATGTTTCATGAGTAGTGGTTCAACAAGAACCCATCTCTCATGATATCGAATGGTCCACTTAGCACTCATTGCATCTAGGTGATGCTCACAGAGGTGAAGCACTGGTCCGTCCCGGGAGGTCACCCATCCCAGTACTACTCCAGCTCAAGCACGCTTAACCGGGGAGTTTTCTCCAAGGTTAACCCCGCTTGAGTTGTTACCCCATTTGCAAAACCTTCAGCAAGTGTTGTGCCTTATGAACCATTCATAATAGAGCCCCTTATGAACTCTAAGTTTCCCATGGAAAATACAATTATTTTACTAATATTTCTTATCTCCCTATCTCTTTAATCATCTCTATTAGATGTTAATTTCTGTGTATCCCATCATACCTACTTGCTTTAGTATTTCAATGGTAATTGCAAAGGTTAAGTGTGCTCTATCCAAAGATTGGGGTTACCAAATCCTCGAACAAATCATTTATTATGACCCTAGGTTGGAATTAGTTAGAATTTTTGTCAACAAACTGCCCTTGGGCTCTCCCTCATATAGGCTGAGCAAGATTGTTTCTAAGTCTCTTATTTTCCATCACATCAACAATGTCTTTCATCTAAGGTTGTAGGTCATTCATACTTGTTGATGCCTAATTCTTTTAATGGTTTTTATCATTTTGGTCAGATTTTCATCTGCAATTCATATTAGGGTTATGCACTACTCCGGTTCTTCAATTTTAGTCAATTGCCATGTCCAGTGAGCATATACCTGAATCCGCTCTAGGGGTTTCTTCAACTAGAAACCCATAGGCGTGCTCTGCAAATGCCTCCCTCTCCTTTTCTATCATTGTTTGATACTGTTCCTCTCTTTCCTAGGTCTATTGAGCCCCCCTTCTCAGCCATGACTATCCTTTGACTTTCTTCCAATCCCATCTCAATTTCGACAACTTTCTCTCACTTTCTTGCTATCTCCCTCTGCCATAAAATTTTAGTTGATTTTTTAATTCATCCTTAATTTCCTTTTATTCATCCCATGCATGAGACTGAATTTATCTCAACTATCAAATCCCTTTGGATCTCTTCCCCATTCCATTATCACCTCCTAGGAGCCTAACCCCTCACCAAGGGTTAGCACCTAGTTGTACTATTGTACTCTTCCGTAATCATCATATCTACTAATAAAACTCATTTTTCTGGTAGTATTCTTTTCCACAATCTTTCCTCCTCAGTTTTGTAGTTTTTTTCTCATGCTCCAACAAACTTGGGTCCCAGCAATAGAACCAAATGTTGACAATAAAATATAGGCCCAAACTCTAGATTAATTATGTCAACGTTAACCTCAAGAATAGTTGTGACAGATAAACATATAAGCAAAAGACAAATTAAAAAAAGATTTTACACATTCATACATATCATAAGGTTACTCCATCCATAGTTCATATTATATATTCATTATACATTGTACATCCGGTCAGCTCCAGCATTGGGATTATAACCTGATATTGGAGCAAGGCTTCCTCATCTATTACTCCCTGATGTGACCAGTGGGCCATCTGCTAGGGAACTTCTATTAGATTGTAGAGGTTTCTCCCTGCTAAGGCCTCCTTGAGGACCAAGAGTTAGCTGACCATCATCAGAGGGTCTATATTGTAAAGGCAAAGGCATTGCCCTATCACCAGTCATCCTGTCTGTAATTCGAGCATCTTGAGCAGTAAAGCTATGCATCCAATCTGTGCCTGTGCACCTCATCCCTTTCATATGTGCAGCTGAACCCATTGGTGTACCTGTCATAAAAGGAGGCATCTGAGGGCCTCGTAAACCATGATCAGATGGTGTAGAAATTCTTCGCCAATAATGTCCCATTCTTGGAGCTCGATTTAATCGACCTCCCAGTGCTTCTTGTCATTCCTGGCCAGCATCCCTGTGGACTTCCTCAATTTTCTTCAGTCCATCAACTTTTCTCCTTTGTCGCCATCCATTCTCTCTCAGATCAATCAAATCCTTCAACATAAACCTCAGTTGTGCAGGCAGTGCTTGGTTATTTGCCATTTTTATCATTCTCTCAAAGTAAACATCAATATGCTCTTTTGCTTTTGAATGGTCAATCATATGCCCAATTGTACTCATCAACTTACATAAAGATTCAACATTTTCCTCATCTGGCTTCTGATATTCACCAAGTAATTTTTTGATGCATTCATGCATTATTCTTTCAGTCAACATACTTTCTTTATACAGTTCACCAATAAACTGTATATTTCCTAGCTTTCGCCTTCGTTGTGCAGCCCTTTTTTCCTCCTGTTCTTCTTTTGATAGCTTTATTTCACCATCTTTTGCCATCTCAGCTTCAGCCTGTTCTCTTTCATCCCTTTCAAATTCTTCCTGACACTTATTCAAAAGAACTCGCCTAAACATAACCCTTTTATTATCTTCATAAAACTCGGGCAGTCCAACAGCAAGCTGAACACAAAATTTTGCATACATTTCACAAAGTGTTGGTTCCATCAATGCTTTGTCAAATATTTGAGATACTACACCTGTAAGGCAAACTGCAGAATCAATATTCACTTCTTTGACCTGCAAAAAGAGTTTCCCAAAATTTTGAGGTGTCAAATTATTAAGAATGGACTTTATCTGTCTTTGTTTCAACTCTTCCTCATTAGAAACCTTGCCTGCTTCATAGCAATTATCTGTTTTATGAATTACATGAGGAGGAATCAAACCCTTCTGCACACCAGATATCTGCCATCTTTCTACATCAGAGTTATTTCTCCTTAGTCCACCTTGAGCAAATGATGCTTGCACAAATTGCCATCCGTTCTTTCTCAGATCAATCACATCCTTCAACATAAACCTCAGTTGTGTAGGCAGCGCTTGGTTATTTGCCATTTTTGTTATTCTCTCAAAGTAAGCATCAATATGCTCTTTTGCTTTTGGATGATCAATCATATGCCCAATTGTGCACATCAACTTACATAAATATTCAACATTTTCCTCATCTGGCTTCTGATATTCACCAAGTAATTTTTTGATGCATTCATGCATTATTCTTTCAGTCAACATACTTTCTTTATACAGTTCACCAATAAACTGTATATTTCCTAGCTTTCGCCTTCGTTGTGCAGCCCTTTTTTCCTCCCGTTCTTCTTTTGATAGCTTTATTTCACCATCTTCTGCAATCTCAGCTTCAGCCTGTTCTCTTTCATCCCTTTCAAATTCTTCCTGACACTTTTTCAAAAGAACTCGCCTAAACATAACCCTTTCATTATCTTCATAAAACTCGGGCAGTCCAGCAGCAAGCTGAACACAAAATTTTGCATACATTTCACAAAGTGTTGGTTCCATCAATGCTTTGTCAAATATTTGAGATATTACACCTGTAAGGCAAACTGCAGAATCAATATTCACTTCTTTGACCTGCAAAAAGAGTTTCCCAAAATTTTGAGGTGTCAATTTATTAAGAATGGACTTTATCTGTCTTTGTTTCAACTCTTCCTCATTAGAAACCTTGCCCGCTTCATAGCAATTATCTGTTTTATGAATTACATGAGGAGGAATCAAACACTTCTGCACGCCAGATATCTGCCATCTTTCTACATCAGAGTTATTTCTCCTTAGTCCACCTTGAGCAAATGATGCTTGCACAAATTGCCATCCGTTCTTTCTCAGATCAATCACATCCTTCAACATAAACCTCAGTCGTGTAGGCAGTGCTTGGTTATTTGCCATTTTTGTTATTCTCTCAAAGTAAGCATCAACATGCTCTTTTGCTTTTGGATGGTCAATCATATGCCCAATTGTACTCATCAACTTACATAGAGATTCAACATTTTCCTCATCTGGCTTCTGATATTCACCAAGTAATTTTTTGATGCATTCATGCATTATTCTTTCAGTCAACATACTTTCCTTATAGAGTTCACCAATAAACCATATATTTCCTAGCATCCGCCTTCTTTGTGCAGCCCTTTTTTCCTCCCGCTCTTCTTTTGAAAGATTTATTTCACCATCTTCAGCCATCTCAGCTTCGGCCTGTTCTCTTTCATCCCTTTCAAATTCCTCCTGACACTTATTCAAAAGAACTCGCCTAAACATAACCCTTTCATTATCTTCATAAAACTCGGGCAATCCAGCAGCAAGCTGAACACAAAATTTTGCATACATTTCACAAAATGTTGGTTTCATCAATGCTTCGTCAAATATTTGAGATACTACACCTGTAAGGCAAACTGCAGAATTAATATTCACTTCTTTGACCTGCAAAAAGAGTTTCTCAAAATTTTGAGGTGTCAATTTATTAAGAATGGACTTTATCTGTCTTTGTTTCAACTCTTCCTCGTTAGAAACCTTGCCCACTTCATTGCGATTATCTGTTTTGTGAATTACAAGAGGAGGAATCAAACCCTTCTGCACACCAGATATCTGCCATCTTTCTACATCAGAGTTATTTTTCCTTAGTCCACCTTGAGCAAATGATGCTTGCACAAATTGCCCACTGGGGATGACACCAATCATTTTTTGTGGTGCACCATGCATGTTCTTTCCAAAATCAGTGTTGTAACTTTGACCAAGTTGAAATCCTCCAGAAGAACCACCGAGGACCATGTCCACCTGTTCTTCTTTTGAAAGCTTTAGATCATCATCTTCAGCCATTTCAGCTTCAGCTTGTTCTCTTTCGTACCTTTCAAATTCTTTTGTTTGCTTGCCACTGGAAAACACAAGCAAATATCAACAATGAGCATAAGTCCCTTTATTTCAAACATTTTAGAAAACAGGGAACTCATCGTCTGATCTCAACTAACCTCAGCTATGGCCACTAATTGTACAGATTATGATTCGTACAACTACAAAACAAACTAATGTACAATTGCAGTTACCTAATCAATCTAAACCTTAACTATTGGATACAGTTGCCTACAGGAGAGCAACAAGAATCAAATATTTTATAGTCAAGTAATTGTTATAAAGCATACAAAAAACTAGACATGTTATTGGAAAGATGACATGATCTTTTAAAATTAATACCATAACAAGTAGCTCTATGGGTGGCAAATATAGTATTGCTGGAGAAACTGTCTGCCAGAAAAAATTCACCCTTCGATTCCCTTGAATTTTTAAAATGATCCACTGCAACGGACATCAAAAGTTGCATGATGTAAAGATATGGTCTAACATTAAGGAATTACAAATTTTCCATGAAGATGACCTGGAATCAAGTTCAGGTTCGCACTCTGTGTTAACACAATCACAATAACAGAGACAACCAGAAGAAGGATGGGTGCAAATTGCAGGCAAATTTCACAAGAGTAAATGCACCCTATACCTTAATATAAGGCCAGTTTATCTTCTATGTCAGCAGCTATTGAATAAGCTAGTAGGTGTGATACTAGTTCACAAAACAAAAAAATAAAGATTCATGTATGGAATTTCAAATCAATACCATAAACTGAACAGTTTATCTTCACAAAATTGGAGTTACACGATGGGCTTCAGGAGAAAAATCTCGTGACACTACTTCACAATACAAAAGTCAACGATTCCTGGATGGAATTTTCAATCGGTACCCCAAACATAACAATTGGAATTTTGGGGTTATAAAACGACCTTCAGGAGAGAAATTGCATGATTCAACATTCCCAACCTGTCTTTGCGACCTATCATTGGGACGAATTCTGCCAATTTATTTTCTGAAAACTCCAACCTCGCATGAACTCCATCGTCTTCCAAAACAAAAACAAACAGCACAGAGTTTCAAGTGCCCTAGAAGAAAACAGATACTTCAAACACACGACACACCCACATATATTCAGACAAACAACTAGTCAGGCCCTCAGAATTAGAGGGCACGGCGGAGCATACATTCTCCAACTTAGCCAATTGCAAAATGAATCAAGAAACACTGTCACTGAATTCCCAAAATAAAAGAGGTAAAAAATTGCTTGAAATAAATTTAATCCCTAATATTTCCTTTTGTCTAGGGTCTGAAAACCAATAGTAAGAAGCAATCAGATGCACGCATACCTAGTGTTAGAAGCGTTATGAGGGTAGGGCCCTCTAACACCTCCTTTGGGAGGATGAGGAGCAGCAGAAGTGCCCGATTTTCCTCCTCCGCTTGCTCTTCTCAGCTGGGCAACATTGCTCTTCCCCCCCTTTAATTGCTGAAAGGACATATATGACGATGTTTTTTACCCTCTTTGCTAGTCCTCCTCCAACAGCCCCCAAAAAAAGGGATCAACACAATGGTCCTTGCAAACCCTGACAAAAACACAATTACAAACCCAAAAAAAATCCAATAATTTTTTACCCAAAAAGAAAAAACCATACCAGCTGCAGCTTTCACCATAATTTCCCACAATAATACTACCATGAATTCCTTTTGAAAAATGCAACATGAACAAATGCACATGAATTACCTGGATTCGTTGGGAAAAATTAGCGTGTTTTCGAATTCACTGCCCCGAAAACAATTTGGAATGCCAGCGAATTTTGAGAAGCCAAAATATGGAGGAGGAGTAATTAAAAATGAAGTCGGTATGCTCGTCTACCATAGACATTAAATTACGCAGGAAACATTAAAATGCTTTTGTTGGCTTTGTGCTGTGTTTGTGAACGGAGAATTCTTCAAAACCTGAGCTGCAGAAGAATGTGATTGGAAAAGGGTTACGAAACACACAGTCGAATGGCGTTTAGAGAGCCCCCAGTCTCTGACTACAAGTGAACTCCGACCTGATAACAACGAACCAAAATCGAAGTAACTCGGAAGTTCCCCTGATGGAGTGTGATCAGAAATGTCCATGCCAAAAAAGTTCTACATGCTTTCTTCCATAAAATATTGAAAAAGGTGGTAAAGCAGAGGAGAAGATTAAAAAAAAAATTACACATGGTTGTTTCCAACTTTTAGTATGATAATGATCTTGTTGGAAAATGAACTTTACCAATTTTTAAAATATTGTGCTTTGTAAGTCCTAATATGAATAGAGTTCCCAAAATCCAAGGTTGTTTATAATATCATCGTTAAATTATACACATTCTATAACTAGTATGTTAGGCGTTCTCATTTCTCAGTCCAACATCTCATATAATGAAATATGCTCTACTTAAAGGGGAGATTGTTTTTCCAACAAGAAATTGTGTTCATCTTCTTTTTGATTTTGGATTTTCGTTACTTTTTTTTTTTTTTCCAGAGAAATGCATTTTGCAGCGAACCCCTACGCGCACTCCTCAGTTAGAATGGGCGCATAGTAAACCGTCAACACCACTATGAGTGCCTAATTTGATGGATGCAACAAGTGGGGCCCAACATGACAGAGGTGGCCAGCCCGAGGGAATGGATTTTCGCTACTTTATTTCTTGCACGTATTCATTACATCTTATTTAAGCATTACTTATTTAAAGTATTAGAAAGATGTAAGTACTTGAAAATATTAAAAGAGTGAGTAAGTCATTTGAACATTAATTAATATTGTTAGATTAGATATAAAAAGTTACGTTAGAATATGTTAGTATATACGTTTAAGTGAGAAAAAATGATAGGTTGAAAATATTAAAAGAATGAATAAGTTATTTTAACATTATTTAATATTATTAGATTAGATATAAAAAGTACATGTTAATATAAAAGTTTAGTTGAAAGAAAAGAAAATTCGTTTAGAAATATTAAAAGGATGAGTAAGTCATTTGAACATTAATTAATATTATTAGATTAGATAGAAAGAGCTAAGTCACACCATGTTAATATTAAAGTTTAATTTTAGTGAATTGTGTTGATTAAGGTGTAATGTTTAATGTTAATTGTGTACTAACCTAATGACTAAAATGATGTATAGATGGCTATGACATGTAGACACATAAATTTGTCCATGCTTGATCACTCTTCAATTTACCTTGTCCTATTCATTAATTAAATAAACCCATCATTTACATTTATCCCTCAACATTGATTAAATAAATTTATATTTATATTTATTTAATTAAGTTTAACCTTCACCTTTATCCCTCACTTTTAATTATATTTATTTAGTTAAATTAAGTCTAGTTTTATCTCCCTAAATCTTTCAACTAAATGAATTAATTAATACATAATTATTAATTTAGGCTAACTAATCTCTAATTATGTGCACATGTGATAAGGATCCTCTTTTCAGTAAATCTTAATTTTAAATTCCCTTGCCTCCTTGGAAATATGCAATAAGACAAATCTTGCATTTTTTAGAAATCAAAACTTGTCTCCCAAGATACATTTTTTAAATATTCCACCAAATCTTATCCATCCATTATTTCCTATGTCTAATTCCCACCATTGATCTCCTAGTTACCCTTTTTCAATTAATCTCCTTGTAACATTTGTCCAATCCCCTTTGCATGAGAGTTCTCATCAATTGTGAGCCCTTCATTCCTCACACCTAGCTCTCTTACACCTCATAGAATACTTGCCACATGTTTACAACTCCAATCTATGCCTTCATTTTCTTCAAATCCTAACCATCCATTAACCAATGCACCTTGACCCTTGATTTCCCTCTTGAAAAGTCTATGAATTGAGAGGTCTCACATCCAAATCCATTGTCACATATCATCTTCATACACATACACATCCTAGGTTAGACCATCACAACATCCATTGTGTCTCGACCTTAATAGATTAAGAACAATTCTCTTTAAAAAAATATTAAACTTATAAAGTTTTATTTAATAATATGAATTATAATCTTGCACACTGATCTACATAGTTGATAATGGAATCATTATAACTCTTACACCTTGACTGAAATTAGTAAAAATTGAAGAAGTAGAGAGGCACTTTGTAAGTGGCGACCATTATTGCTCTTTAAAATAAAGGTTTGGCAATATAGAACATATGGCAGCTTTTGTTTCTTTGTTTTGCATTTGTTTTATAGATTAAAGTGTGAAGGTGTGAGGAAGGAAATATGAGGCCGGAAGCTAGTAGCTAAAATAGAGGGTTAAGGGTCCCTTCTGTCTAGTGCCATCATCCAAGTCACGCCTACGAATTGGATGGGAATTACACACGACATATTAGAATTGTCTTATCATGGTCTGTAGCTGTTGTGACCTCCAGATGTTTCATGTTTTGTTCCAAGGCTTATAGATGATTCATGTTATTCCTTTGCCTATTTCTCCCTTTGATATGCATTGTTATGTCTTCATGTCCCTATTTTCTTTGAGGCATTTTCTCACAAGGTTTACGAACCTGCTCTATGTTTCCATGTTTTGCAGACGTCTACCAGGGAGATTGTCATTTCGTATGACAAAACTCCTCTAAATATTTATGTTTTGATAGATGTACATATTTGATTATAAAGCTCCCATTAGGCACACGCTGGTAAGATGTTGGCATAGGTTGCAGAATCGAGCTTTATGATTTGACATTATCATATATATGTATAATTGTTATAATTATTATATTATTATAATTTTATTATTATTAAATGATAATATTATATTATTATTAACATTATTATTATATTCTTATATTATTAATATTAATATTATACTATCATAATTACTAAAATTTTATTATTCTTTTATTTATATTATTATTAATATTAATATTATATTATTAATATTAATATTAATAGTATTTTATATTATTAAAATTTTATTATCAATATATCATAATATTATTATTATAATTTTATTATTTTATTATTATTACATTATTATATTTTCAATATATAATAGTATTTTTTTTTATCTGTAAAACGTAATGGTAGTTGCATGATTTATATTAATATACAAAAATATTTTACATAGTGTATAGGAGAAAATTTGCACTCCATGTGCAAATTCCCCTTTTGTCTCTTTCCACTTTAGAAAACCAAGTTTGGAGGCTTAATTCCACCTAAGCCCGCTACTTGCATCCCACTTAGCATCTATTTTGAGCGTCAATGGAGGCATTTTTGTTGAGGACGTCTATGCGGCACGCAGATGTCTACACGATGCACTTATGTCCCTAGCAGATTCCTACAGCCGATCAAACAGAGGCATTAAACTTCTCATTGGGAGTCAAGTTGTAACGCCCCCTTTGGTCGATCAACCCGAATATGGCCATTTCTTTCATTCCTTCTTCAAATTCACTCCTTGAACAAGCATTTCAACCTTCTAAGCATTCAATTGAACTTCTTCTGAACTCTTCACAACTCTTCACAACTTCAAGATTCCATTCTTGCACTCCCACATTCACTTTCAAGCTCTCAAGCAGCATACTAGCACCCCATTACAACAAATATAACACTCCATCACATTGGTAGAACAAGTGGGGAACAAAACACCATTGCAGCAAAGGCTCGAGTACTCTCATTCTCTCCCTCAAGCAGCCTTGAGTGCTCTTGGTGGAGGTGGTAAGCTTCCCTCTCTTCCCTTCTATCATTTGGTTGAGTTAGCACTTTACTGTTATGTAGTGCTTTTGTGCTCTTTATTACATTATTTTCTTTATCTCGTTTCCTTTGGTTGTTCGTGGAGGTGGAAACACCTAAACGAGGGTCTGACTAAGGCAGGCCCCTATATAGCCACCTAATATTTTCCCTCTTTCTGTGTGTAGGTGGAAGTGCTTTTGAGGGATCAACTAGCGAACAAATTCCTTGGTGAGATCCTTCTTGCTCTCTTCACCCTTGCATTCTTGCTTTACAATATTAGAGAATATTTCATTTATTTAATCACATCATTTTGGCCCTTTAGTTACTCAACAGGGCTGTTCGCTAGTTTTCCTTGATTTGACCACATCTTCACTGTTGTGTAGTTGTACGGACTACAACGCACTTTAGAGATGCCAACGCGCCGCACTATCGTCTAGAGACTGTTCTTTCATCCTTGGACAGAGAGTTTCCAGAGGCGTAGTGTTGGACTTGAAAACTGGGTCGCCTAGCCTCTTCCTTCATTTCGGGTCTTTAAAGTGACTAAGAGGCCTTACGGTCCTCGTTACTCTCGCCTCGCATTTCCTAACACTGTTCTTAGCTAAGGTAAGTTAGGGTAGCCTCTCGCGTCTTGACCCTCCATGACCTGAGGCCTTGCACACGGTGGCCCCCCTCTCTTACATTTTTGGTGAACTCGACGTGAACCATTTTGGTTTCGTTTCTGTGATACTGACAGTTCCTTTCCTCGTACTCTAGGAGTGTTGTAGGTGTGAGTGTTGTGAGGTTGTTGCCTTACAACCCAACCTGCGACCCCTAGTTGGCGTAGTTGGAAGGTTCCAAAGGTATTGCGTGACGAAACCTTAGTTGGGTCACTGTCTTATCCTTTTACCTTTAGGGATTCTGTGGAAGTATTGTCTAGTGTGTGTTATGGCCTCCTTGCATCAACCTATCCCCTCTACGCAGACTATGGACAGTGGTACTGGCATAATCTTTACTTCATAGGATTTGTAGATGGGTTTCAACAGAGAACCATCTCCTCTTTATATTCCCACACGGATCAATGGAAACATCGTATCGGGTGTTCTTGTTGATCCAACATCACAAGTAAACATAATCACCAAGGAGATTATGTTGATCAACTTTTTGCATAAAGATGGGTATGATGCACCCATGAGTACCATCCGCACACATGACGGGATTTCCGTGCCCCCTTTAGGTAGCATTACCTTGTTGGTTCTGGTGGGACCTAAGTCTGTGAAACTCCTGTTTGACATCATCCTTGGGTCTTAACTCTTTAGGGTGAAATTAGGTATCCCTTGGTTGGTGGCAATGAACGCGGTACCCTTTGTCATGCATAAATGTATAAAATTTATCCACGGAGGCTTCGTGCATGTAATCCATGACACCAATTATAGACCACTGGTTGCACGTGGCAACTACTCCTTAGACCACTCCTGGCCTATGCCCATTGGTCCTCTTCTACCTAGGATGAACCTTCTACACCGAACATATTAGAACTATAAGAAAGGGTGCCTAAGGCCAAAAGTGAGATACCCTCCCTTGTCTTATGCCATTTCACATAAGGCTTGTTTAAAAGCTGACAACGATGCCACTAAGGTATGAAAGAAGGAAGAAGAGAAGCAGTCTCGAGATCCTCCTTCTTCCTCTTCCGTTGGTTAGTCTAGCACTTCCTCTTAGTTTGTTGAGGTACCATCAGGTTCTGCTCCTCATCTACAAGAGAATCCTATGGTGCCCACTTGGAAAAAACCCAAGCGTCCTGCTTTTGAACTTCCTATTCTGCTGATGAAACCTAGACCCATTCGATACAACAGGAAGAAGGTCTCCTGAGAAGAGTCCTCTTTGTCTTGACCTCTACGGCTTCCTACTTCTCTTGCTCCTAAGGTAGTGAATGGAAAGAGGCCCGCCGCCGAGGCTCTTGAGTTGAATCCTCCTGTCGCTCCTCAGCCCATTCATCTTGCTCTTGATCTAGAACTTGTCCCCCCATTGAAAATGACCATGGTGGATGTTCCTATGGTTGAATAGGATCCCCTTGCTCCTTCGTAGCCTCTGGCCACTAGCTCCAAGAGCCGAAGAAACTGCCTTGCACGTGAATGCAAGCGCTGGCGAAAGGCTCTTCTGACTGAGCAGGTTTCCTAGCAAAGGAAGGAGGAAGGAACGACTGCCCTTGCTTCAGGGCCTCTTGCAGCATCTTCTTCCTCTCTTCCTTTTGCCTCCCTTCAGTCTAGTCTCGTACTATTCTCGACTTCCGTTGTGAGCACAAATGCGCCTAACCCTAAATGGGTATAGGTGTTCATTGCTCCCTTGATGGAGCCGCCTTTGCTGATGTCCGTTCCAGATATCCAACCTTTCTCAAAACCCATATATATGGTTAATACCTTAGTTTTATCTACTGTGGTTCTCTCTTCTTCTTCCTCTACACCTCTAGCCTCATCTATGGGGAGTTCATTTCCTCCGACGAAACAAGAAGTAGAGGGTTGTCCTTCTGGTAATGAAGGATGTAAGAAAATTCCACCTCACTCGCAAGGTGGCCCCATGTTGACTTGTTATGTCTTAGTGACGGAACTAGTCCCAGCTTCCCCTAAGTTTTTCACCACTCCTGAGTCATTCGGCGAGCTTAGCGGTGAACCTCGGGCTCAACCTGTCTTATCCATTGAAGCTAGACATGATGCCCCTATGGAGTGTATGTTTAACTACATGGATGAAGTTTTGGCCTTGTTGGAGATCTTCGCTAAGTCGCTGACCTTGACTCCACAAGAGCTCGGTGGAGAGGACCTCAAGGGGCCCTCTTCCTTGGCCCTTGTTGTAGGAGGACCGAATGCTCCTCCTCTTAACATCCCACCATTGCAGGCTCGTCCTCCTTCCCCTCATGAGGATTTAGATTGGGAAGTGAACACCCTCTTGGCCGATCAATGTTAGGAGGAGGCCCTTTCTTGATCTCGTGTGTGTGTGTTTTGTGATGTGTTCTCCCGTACTTGTTCTATGTGTGCCTCGATGACCCTCGTCACCCCTGTTGGTGCTTGGATACAGGCATGGTTTTTGTGTCATAAACCTTCTTCTATTTGTATCATCATTCTTCCATGTTTGTGATTGATTTTTGATAAATTGGGGATGATGCAAAGCGTTGGGAGCATTTAGGCTTCCCTTCCATGTTGACCCAATTTTTTATTTTTTACTTTATTTTTCGTGCATTCTTCTTGATCTGGTTGGGGATTGATGATATTTCACCTTGTATTGCAATTACCTATTATTATGAGCTTAGACAGATCTGACTCCGCTAAACTAGATCCCCCTATGCCCTTTGTCTATATTTTTCTCTTTCTTTTGTTTTCCCTTTATATCTCTCTCTTGTTTGCTTGAGTTATCCCTCCTATGTGTGACAACGCTCTTTCTTTAATGTCTTGGTTTTTAGAAAGTGCATTTATTACCAATGGATCTTTTCTCGAAAGTCCTCGCAATCCTTTCTTCAGAATCACATTCTCAACTTGAAACCCTAACGAAATGTGTTTCCTTCATCACAGATTCATAAAGGAAGGATTTGAAAACCTTCCTCCAGAGTGGGAACAACTCTAATCTTCCCCTCGTGTGGGGGAATATTCTTCCTTTTGAGTTCCTTGATGAAGTGAACATCTTTCAAAAGGATTCCTTGATGAAGGATCAATTCAAGAAAGAGAACATCCACTTCCAAATTGTGCATCCCTTGAGTGGACCCTCTCTTCACAGCAGGTTCCCAAGGGACCCCTTCAAAAAAATTAAAAACTATCGACAATCTGTGCGACTTCCCACTCGCTTGCCTACGTGGTTGCTTCCTGACTCTGCAGAGTCCGCTTTCTTATTTTCTCTCCATGTGAGAGATCTTGGGGGATACCTCCCTGCAGAGCTGAGAACTTGTAGGGTGCTTTCCTTTGAGCTTCCTCCATGCTAGAGATCTTGGGGGTGGCTCCCCTGTTGGACTGAGAGCCTGTAGGGTACTTTCTTGGGTTTCCTCCATGCGAGAAATTTTGGGGGTTACCTTCCCTATAGGACTGAGAGCCTATTAGGTACTTCTTTGGGTGTTCTTCAGGCTTGAGTTCATGGATAATACCTTCCCTACAGGATTGAGAGCCTATGGGGCACTTCTCTGGGTTTTCTTCATGCTTGAGTTCGTGGAGAATACCTTCCCTATGGGATTGAGAGCTTGTAGGGTGCTTCCTTTGGGTCTCCTCCATGCTAGAGTTTTTGGGGGACACCTTCCTTACAGGACCAAGCACCTGTAAGGCGCTTTCTTTCTTCAACTTCATATTTTTGAGTAGCTATGAAGTCCTTTGCTTGTCCTAACCTTTAGGTACGCCAGATCGAGTACTGCTTCCTCAACAATTCAGGTATACATTTCTAACCCTACACTCGTCTTGATTTACTTTACCGAGCACTCATTAGTATTTATGCTCGCTAAAGTGGGGGAAAAATGTATAAGAGAAAATTTGCACCCCATGTGCAAATTCCCCTTTTGCCTCTTTCCACTTTAAAAAACCAAGTTCAGAGGCTTGATTCCACCTAATCCCACTGCTTGCATCCCACTTGGCGCATGTTTTGAGTGTTGGTGGAGGAATTTCTGTCAGGGATGCCCGCGCAGCGTGCTTACGTCCTTGGCAGATTCCTGCGGCTAAACCTATAGAGGCGTTACACTTCTCATTGGGAGTCAAGTTGTAACGCCCCCTTCGGCTGACCAACCCGAATATGGTTGTTTCATTCCTTCTTTGAATTCACTCCTTGAACAAGCATTTCAACCTTCTAAGCATTCAATTGAACTTCTTCTGAACTCTTCACAACTCTTCACAACTTCATGCTTCCATTCTTGCACTCCCACATTCACTTTCAAGCTCTCAAGCAACATACTAGCACTCCATTGCAGCAAATACAACACTCCATCACATTGGTAGAACAAGTGGCGAACGAAACACCATTGTAGTAGAGGCTCGAGTACTCTCATTCTCTCCCCCAAGTAGCCTTGAGTGCTCTTGGTGGAGGCGGTAAGCTTCCCTCTCTTCCCTTCTATCATTTGGTTGAGTTAGCACTTTACTATTTTGCAATGATTTTGTTTTCTTTATTATATTATTTTCTTTATCTCGTTTCCTTTGGCTATCCATGGAGGTGGAAACACCTAAACAGGGGTCTGACTGAGGCAGACCCCTATATAGCCACCCAACATTTTCCCTCTTTTTGTGTGTAGGTGGACATGCTTTTGAGGGATCAACTGGTGAATGAATTCCTTGGTGAGATCCTTCTTGCTCTCTTCACCCTTGCATTCTTTCTTTACAATATTAGAGAATATTTCATTTATTTAATCACATCATTCTAGCCCTTTAGTTAGTCAGCTCTGTTGTTAGCTAGTTTTCCTTGATTTGACCACGTCTTCACTGTTGTCTGGCCTTATGGAGTACAACACACTTTAGAGATGCCAGCGTGTCGTGCTGTCATCTAGAGACCGCGCTTTCGTCCCCAGATAGAGAGCTTCCAGAGGCATAGTGTTGGACTTGAAAACTAGCTCGCCTAGCCTCTTCCTTCATTTCGGGTCTTCAGAGTGACTAAGAGGCCTTACGTTCCTCGTTACTCTCACCTCGCATTCCCTAACACTGTGCTCAGCTGAGGTAAGTTAGGGTAACCTCTCGTGTCTTGACCCTCTGTGACCTAGGGCCTTGCACGCGGTGGTCCCCCTCTCTTACACATAGCATCAAAGCCCACAATCAAAGGGGTTTAGAGGTAATACATCAAATATAGTCATGTCCCCAAAAAACAAAGACACCACCCACCCCACATCCAAAACATGATAATCATCATGGAAAAAAAAGAACACCCAACATGAATCATTCAGCCTCATCATAGAAGTTACCAGTCTCCACCACAACAGTGAAGTCCCTTGCCCATTGTATCCCGATGATGTCAACCAATCCAAGGCAACAACAAAGGAAGTCAAATCCCATCCTGGCCCAATGTTTGTGACAGGCAAGTCCCCGAGCATCCATGTTCATGAGGAACGGTTGTCTCTCCACATTCACGCCTTGGTGTGGCATTCATCCAATGTCATCCAATGCATATACTATATGATCCAATGTTGTCATTGATTTCAACATTGTTATGATCATTCTAGCATGGATTGGAAGCATTCTTGAAGAAATTTGGATAGAGCACGTTGATCCAGAAAATATGGTTATATAGGAATTTGGCTAAGTATTCCTTCTGACAGTGTTGTGGTTTAGTGCATCATTTTTTGGGTCTACACTCCACTGCAAGTTGATATATCACTCTAAAATTCTAACTATAGTTTTGAGATCATCAAATGCATCTACATTCAAGATTTGGTTACATTTTGTGAAATATTCTGAAAGATATGAATGATAGAGTTTAGATTTGTATATTGTAGTTATTCAAGTACAAAGTATCAAGTGTGGGAGATTCTACATTTCTTCACGGATAATTATTTTTTTCTACGACGATGAGGATAAGCTATTAGATGTCGATTGAGTGGGAATTCAAAGGAAGATCGAGTTTTGAAGTCACATGTATGGCGAATTATATGTTCATATGAAGGTTTTGTGTTTAGGTCTATTTTTGTACCGACCTAACATGTTTGATGTTTTGTGGAGGAAAAGAAAGTAATTCTATATTATATGGGATATATATTAGGTCCATCCCAACCTATCTTAAGGTGAATTGAATTTTGAATTATGACACGAGAAGTGGATATAACATTTTGAGGATGACATGTTTAATTTTGTGTGTTACTTCTAATTAGGTTGACCTAATTGAAGTTACACTTGATATGGATATATATGAGATCAACTTCGAAGTTTGTAAGGAGAAAAAAATGAATTGATGATGATGATGGTGTGATAGTAACAGCAGATTGCATGCAAGTAATGAGAGACATATGACATGTATGGTGTTTCACCTACATGTGTTTGATGCGAATATAATTAGAGTTGAGCAAATTGTGAGCAGAGCAGAGTATTGATTCAACTATGAGTGAAGATCATTTTTTATTTCATTGGAGTTGTAATCTAGCATATGGTAGATGCTATTGTATTAGTTCAAATAGGCTATGTAGCCACCCCTTCTTTCTATCTTACTTTATGCTGGCAGTGAGTTCACTTGGACAGTGAGTCCACTTGGCAGTGAACCTTTTTGTAATATCTATTATATCTAGATATAATATATTGTGAGCTAACCTCACCGTGGTTTTTCCCATTTTGGGTTTTCCATGTAAAAATACTAGTGTTCATGTGTCATATGATTTTGTGGATGTCTTCATGTTTTCATTCATTATTGTGGTTATATTTATTTTGATAATTGGATGGTTTATGTTTAATTGGTTTAAAGGAATACCGATTCACATTCCCCCTCTCAGTATTCTGTGTGTTCAACAACTACTATCTAGTGCTCAAGAAATCCTTCAATATGTTGATAATATTACCAGAAAATCACATTAGAATTTCCACAAAAAGAGTTGCAATAGAGATCTTCAAATATTAATAGATTGAAATATTAATTGAGAGGTTTTAGAAGATTCCAAGAGATAGATTTAAAAAATGAATATTGGAGGGAAGATATAGAGGTTAGGAACTCAAACTAATCATTGGGATTCAACTCAAGTCAATTACAAAACCTAGTTACTCAAGAAAAGGTGGAAAAAGTGTACAAAAAGGACCATTTTATGAAAAAAATACTAAATTATGCTAACACATTGCATGAGCATGTGGCATGTTGGCATCCAATCACAATAGGTTTGTGAAAGCTTAGCTAAGTGTGTAAAAGATATTGGTTTACAAAAAATAATCGAGGAAACACAATAATATAGACATGATGTGGCACCAAGGGAAGAAAAGGATGACACGTGTAAAATAATCATAAAAACATGCTAAGGATTACAAACACTAAAGTGAGCCAAAAATGTAACATGAAAATTGTAAGGGTATATAATTTCAATTTTATAATGTAGTGTATTTTGTAGGTATGGTTATGCTATTGATATTACTTACAATTTGAATGTTTGTGTTTTCTTTTGTGAAGGATCCTTTTTTAGATTATATTGTAGCCAATATTAGTGTTGATTAATACAATGGTTCAAATTTTGGAGGGCGCGTTTTTCCCAAAAGGGTTTTTCCAAGATACATCATTATTTTATGGTGAACGACTTGATTGTGTTGTTGAATTCCTTGAAATTATTTTAAATCATACTTCTATTCATCTCTCATATCATATTAGTATAATAAATATTTTTTCACCTTATCTTACTTTCATTTGGTATCAAAGTTTAATCAACTTAGGTCCTAGCTACTAGGGACAAGAATTTTATACTAATCTTGGTTTGAGTGGGAGCATGCACAAATATTTATTTTTTTTAGGGAAGATGGCAAGCACATCTAGACTATAGATAGGAAAATTTAGTAGCATTAGCATTGAGTTATGGAAGTTTGAGATGGGGGTTTTTTCATAGATTAAGACTTGCAGGTTGCAATAGACGGATCCAAAGTAGTTGCAATATCTATGAAGAATTCACTATAAAGACCTCTCAAAAAAGTTAGCAAAATTATAACAAGATAAATAAGATCTTTTTATGAAAGATAGATTCTAGAGTTTCTTTCCATATGACTCCCTATTGGGAGTGATTTTTAGGTTATGCAAAATATGATAGTGGGAAGGTATACCTTAGTGACAACTTGAATATCTCAACATAGTTGGTTGAGGGAGAGTCAAAATTTAATTCTCTAATGGGATGACCAAATGGATTATTGGAGTCCTTCATATCCCTAATTTTCAATAGAACCTATTATATGTAAATAAAATGAATGATGCAGGTGTCCAGATAATCTTTGTCATTGAAGGTTGTAAGATGGTTTGAGGAGCTATGGTGTAGCGCCCTCCGTTTCAGTCGTCGTTGATGTTAAGTAAGTTGACCATTGGGTGGTTATGTCATTTTCGCATGTTCGAGTAGTGTGATAAGTTGATTTTGTGATTTTGTAATATTGTATAGTTTTGATTATTTTAATTAATTAAATTAAAAAGGATTAAAAGGGAACTTAATTTAATTGGGAAGTGAAATTATAACTGAATGAACTACATTAATAAATGATACGGTAACTATTTTTGGATGGTCAATTATTAAATTAAAATAATAACTAAAAGAAGTATGAGTAATTAAACAATGTGATAAAATAAGATTTTTATTAATTTCTTTGTGAAATAAATAATTAAATAAATGTTTTAATATAAATAGAGGTTATGAAAGAATAAAATTACATTGTTAATAAAAAGAGAATATTGCAAGGTAATTATCATTTAATGTTTAAATTCGATAAATAAATTAAGGAGAAAATATTTATCTGTAACTAAAAGAATGATTAAATGATTAAATATTTATTGAATATCTAATAGATGACCTATTTGAGAGTAGATTATAAAATAATAATTAAGGGTTTTCGTTTATTCATAACTGCTGGAAGTTGAACGGTTTCCCGAGAGGAGTAGATTCCTCCTTCTTAATAAGGGTTTCAGTTACTCTTTTTGGGGGGGAATTCTTTTAGAAGTTTTTCACCCTTCTCCTCTGATAAAAAAAAATATATAATAAGAGCGATGGAAACTCCGGATGCGTGGGCATTGAATCTACCTTCACTTGCAAGTAGCATATGGTGATGAATTTCGGTTTGGACAGGAGGATCTACGTGAGGAACAGAGATATGATTCTCAACCTGCTTGCTTTTTATTTATATAAGCTTTTGCAAAATATTATTTGTCACCTTCTCATTTATGCATTGTGTGGTTGATACGTTTCAAGATAACTTATTGATGCATGTATCATTTGGTTCAAATTATTAAGTCGTACAAGAAAGGTTAAGTTTTAATCTTAGTTGATCAGGTTTAATTTAGATCAAAATGTATTATTGCTTCCCTTCCATTATCTTTCCATTCCTTCAACCAACTAGTTTTGAAATCAGATATAAGTGTACAGTTTAATTTTATTGATTGGAACTTGAAAGATTGAATTTTTAGCAGAATTCCTCATGTTATCATGTACTTGTAACCTATATTTTTTGTTTGGATTGATATGTTACTTTTTCTTGAGGACATTTGATAGTGAATGGCTGCGTTAGTTTCTGCCTATCATTAATGGTTGTATTGTATTTATATTAGATTTCCTTTGTTAAAACCGTTTCCCATGTTTCAAACAATCTGCACAAATAACAGGAACCCCGTGTAAATAAATTTCTCTTTTTCTTCTCTGAGAATGTGCCCTATTATTTTTGCAACTGGACCACTTTGTGTTCCAACAATAATTCTTCTGTGGCATTTCTTGAAAGTTCCTTAAGTATTTTTATCAAATATGTTTTGTGCGTATCCTGCAATCACTGCATTCCTTGAGATGATGTCTTTATATCTACTAGTTGCGCTTCCTTGAAAGACTCTTAAACCCCGTACTTGCGCCTCACCTTTCTCCTTCTTTTTAGTTTTGTGGATAACATTCGGGATTTGATAATAATACAAGTAAATGGCGATATTTCCAAATTCTAAAATTTACCTTCTCTAAATGGCGTCTCACATTTTTGCAACCGTAACCATCTCCAACTTGGAGGAAAGCTTGGTTCGTGTGTCTTCTCTGATGCCGTCCATGAGCAGATTGTTCAAGTGAAGAAATTGAGGACCAATAAGCAGATTATTTAATTCTCTTGGTCTGCGCAATGTTTCAAGCCCTTGCCAATTACCTCCGTTCAGTCGAAGCTAAGGGAAATTGATGTTATTGGATACAGTGCTTAGATGAGCTCCTTCACACAGTCTGGCAATCTAAATTTATAAATCTCCCTAAAACCGTAGGCAAAACCAGCACAGCGGCAACGTTTAGACTTGCAAAGGTGTATTAAATTAAATACTCTCACTGATTTCATTGTTAACATGTCTCAGGGGCGCTCTAGAACATGGTAGGGTGTATAAATTTAAATAATCTCTCTGTCTTCATTGTCAACCTATCTTAGCCATGCGCTAGAACATATTAGGAATGTTCAAGGTTTAAATAACCTGCTTGAATCTTCTGTCAATCTATCACAGTTGCAACACTTGAAAATAAAATATATCTCGCATGTCAATGGTAGTTGTGTTAGATAACCTCTGTGGTTATGCTAGTTCAAAATAATGAGATCTTGTGTGAGAGGGCGTTTTTTTTCACCTGCTAATTCCTTTTCTTGATAGAGCTTTAAGCCTTCTTAGTATTGGCGTATTTCCTGCTTGCAGTCTGCACCTTGGGATAGATTCTAATTCCTTAAGGCGCATCTCCCTATTACATTCACTTGAAGGTTTCCTTCGCCCTTTTAGCAATATATTTTGAGCATATTCAACTGTCTTTTCAGTTCTGGAGATGAGGTCTCTTTGAGGCATTTTGTTCAACAGTTCAAATGCCTTCTCATTGCTTCCGGTAGTTCCATGCGTGTCTGTAAGGATAATTGCAGTCACTGTGCTCCGTGATGTGGTGTATATATATATGCCTGCTAATTACTTTTGCTTGAAAGTATTTTAAGGCCTTGTTCACAAATCCAATTCGTGCATCTTCTGCAATCATGACATTCCATAATGAGACATTTATTTACCCCCCCAGCTGATTTCATCCCCCTGAAAATCTCTTAAGCTTTTGTAATAAATACCCCTTTGGCGCATATCCTGCAATCATCAAATTCCTTGAGGGTTCTTGGGCTTTTCATTAAATTCAAGCTGCGTCCTACCTGGTTTGAGCATCCGTTATTGCCTTTGCAGCAGGTTTGGAGTTTAGGTTACAAGATTTTGGGTATAGATAATTTGGATTATGATTCCACCCTAATATTATGCATATCGATTGATTTAGGGTTTCTTTTCTATCGATAATAAGATTTAGATTTAGATTGATTGGATATTGATAATGTTTATTGCCATTGTGTGATTATATATAAATATATTCTTATATAAATTGTTTGTTACGATTATATTTTATTGATAATCGGATATATGTGCAAAATTGTATCCTATTATATGAAGGTAAGTAGTAAAGGATTGGTCGCTGGTATGTGAAAGAATATATGGTAAGTGAAGTAATAAAATGTTATAAAGAATTTTAATTAGATAGTTGATTGTAAATTAAGTATATAATTCGCTTTAGAAAAATGAATTGGGTAAATAATTAAAGTGAAAATGGTTATTTTGATAGGTTGTTTAATAAAATATTATTTAATAAAGGATTATATCGGAATAAACATTATTAAAATAGGTATTTAATTATGTTGTAGATAAATGAACTGTGTATTTAGTTAAAGTAAATTGATTTATATGGTTAATTAAGTTTCAGGGTTCGTTAAAGGTGATACATGATTTTACATTTACATAGTTTCTTTTACTTGAAGGTTATATGATAAAGTTATTTTTTTTAAGTGAGGATAAATCCCAGGTTCATAGGTTAATTAATTTAAATGATACTGATTAAATGTTAAATGGTTTTAATTACCTTTTGTTATCTAATGAGTCTGTGAATGATAATTTATCAAACTACTATGTGACATAATCCATTAGTATCGTCACCTTAGGATTATAATAAAGTTGTACTTTATAGAATTGTCATCTTAGTATTACATTTTAAAGTTATAATTAGGATTCATATTAAACAGTCGATGGAGTTGGTTATCTTATAAATGATATAGTTATTTTAAATATAATTATTTGTAGTAAATACTCTCTTAATTAAATTAAGTGGATACCTTAAAGTAAGTGATAAGAACGTTGAAATAATGCCTAAATTAAAGGAATGTCTTTATGGTTTTAAGGTGTGAGTGATTGTTGTTTTAAACAAAGTGTTTTGATTATTGGTTTAAGTGTTATGTAATTGTTTTAAGATGGGTGTGATTTGTGGGATATTAATGGAGATGTCTCGATGGTCTATTCATTGTAAGTGTTTTTCAAGGTTGATGTGTCTGATGGTCCTTGTATGGAATTATGTGTGTAAAATGGGAACCCGTATTATTGTTCATGATTGTTTTAATTTGTGTTTGGAAGAGTATGCTTGAGAATTAGTGTCTTGTGGCTTATAGCATCAGGTTATATCTTCACTTTGCAATATTGTGATATCCTTAAATGATGGAAATGATTGATCGTTAGAATAATGTTCTTTTTAGGTGTTTTCAAGTTACTTCTTATTGAATGAATGGATATACTATATTTGGATTAGTGGTTTTATGTATTGTCTCGATAGGTCCTTTCAATGTGACTTTTCGTGAGTTGATTTTGAGTTAGGGACTTTCTCTCATTTAACTTACATTTCTTTATGTTTTCTTTTGCTCTTTACCTAAGTGGCAATTTGGTTAAGGTTATCTTTGTCATGATTGACAGTTCTGCTTGAGTTGTTATTGAGTCAAATTGAAAAGTTCTTTGGGTTATGGGTATTCCGAGAGGAGAAAATAGAGGTTTCCCTTGGATGTCCGATTTAGTTCATATCAAAGTTGTTGATGTTGTTTAAGGGAGTTGTTGATCTTATTTTGATGTATTCTCTCATCATATTTGAATTGAAAATAGTTCTTCAAGGTTTTGCTTTTAGTGTTGTCAGATTTTCATGGGGAAACCCTAGTGTAACTTTATGAGAATCTTCCAGAGGTTTATTTTACTATTGGTTAATGTTCCTCCTTTTATGTGCCCTTGTTGTGGCAAATGTTTTGGTTTCATGTTTTTGAAAGGGTTGTACGGGAATCATGGAGATTTTTGATTATGTATTTATGGCAAGATGGGTAATGCCTTGCATGCTGCTCTGTTGTGATATAATGTTCTTGTTATGTTGTACAACCCTTGGATTTTGGTTTTATGTTTTGAGTGTCTAGAGAGAGAGAGTGGCTCTAAGTGGGTGGTCGCGCACAAAGGGGCGCCAGGATAGCCCTCGTTAGAGTGAAATTAATAAGTGATAATTTAAATAATTAACTAGGGGGTGGGTAGAATCACATTAAAAAGATAATTGATGCCTCATCCGCCTTTGAGTGCTACCACAGACTAAAGGGGATTGAGAAGGCCGTGGTTGGCAAGATCGTTGCCTTGTCTTCATGAAAGGTTAACGGTTCCGCATGAGCAACCCTATGGAGCGGTTCCTTGAGATAGGTAGCCTGGATAACCATAGATGGAGGCGGTTCCTAGTGCTTGGTTGCCTGGATAATCCGTCAGTAGATGGAGGCGGTACCTTGCAGTAGGTAGCCTGGAGAATCCATGTTAAGCCATGCGATGACACTCTCCTCTAACACTCCTTCTTATGTTGTTACCTTGGAAATCCTCTGGAAGTGGGTCTTTGTCTTGAATTGATGAAACATAGTTGTTTTGAATTAATTTATGGTTTTACCCTATTTTGATCTTTGGTGTATTCTTTGGTCTTGTGTAAATCTTGTTGATAAATTGGGTCTCGACCTTGTACTCTTATGGTACTGTGATATGATGTTATTGTGTCGGTTAATGATCATCCTTTGGTTATTTGTTTGCTGGTTATTGCTTTGATTTATGTGATGAGATTTATGACTCTTGGATGTGGTGGATTATGTCATTGTAATTCCTGAGTGTTATGATACTTTTGTATGATGTTGAGTGTTGTGGTTCTCTGTTGGATGTTCTTGGTTGAGGACTCCTTCTTGTTAGCTCCTAGCACGGGGGGTGGGTCTTCGGACTCACATGGTCGGGTGGAACGTGCCAAGCACCCCATTGGGTCCCCAGTCGAGGATCGAGAGGTGCGGATTGGTGCTGTTGCGGCGACTCCAAAGTTGTATTTGTCTTGGAGCTAGTTATGATACTTTGTATTTCTCTAATTATTTGTATCATGGTATCTTGTGTATGGTTTCCATTCATATTTGGAACACTCTTGTATCATTGTACTTCTTGAACATTGTACTGTAATGTAATATTGGCCATGGTAGCTGTTATTCAATGCGTACCCAAATGGTTTCTTATCAATGCTTAAATATGAATGTGTTATATTTGTTACTGTTTACTTTATATCTTTGGATTTTATTCTTTATGGTTGTTGTATGGATCTAAGTCGCGTAATGACTCCTCTTGTACCCCAAGGGATGTATGTGTTAATGAATCTATTTAAATGAAATTCATGTTATGACTTGATGTGTATTACATGTATGTTATGTGCATTTAAAAAAAAAAATTGTGCTGTAATTATTGTGTTATTGTCCTTTGGGGTTCGCACGGCGGGGCGTTACAACATTGGTATCAGAGCATAGGTTCATACACTGGGCACTGTGTGCTCACTATGTAACCTTGCGCTTAGACCCGTGCGTCTTGAGTTTCACTTTTCTTTTGTCGTTGTTGTGAACCTGAGTTTCTTCTGTTAACCGGTGTTGGGTCAATGGTGCAGGAAACCGATTGAAAGGATAGGAGCCACGGTGTAGTGCGCAATGCACCGATATCCTTCCTGTCGAGAATGCTCTATGGACCCTTGAGTTTTAGTGTGATGTGTTTCTTGGTGATGTGTTTTATGTGTGTGAATATGTCAAGTGTGTGAAATCTGCAATTTTGTTGTCTTTGAGTGATGAATTATGTTTTCTTGAATCTGTGAAGGTGTAAAATTTTGCCTTTTTGTTGAAATTGATGTGGGGTTTGGTGTGGAATAATGGTTAATGTGGAGTTCTTTGGGTGAAAATTATGAGTTTTAACGAAAATATGAGGTTTGGTGGATAATTATTCTATGATTTTTAGCAGAATATAGTATCGTGAGGTTAAAATGCAATTTGAATTATTGGTACTAATGAGCAATGTTCTATGTTAGATTTTGATTTACAGGAACTTGGCTTCAAAAAGCATAGCGACGAAGGTAATGTAATTGTAATATGTAGGTATTGGTACTTATAATGTCAAGTAGTAATTCAGTGTGATATAGTAGATGGATTAGGTTTGTGGTTAGCATCCTTATGAGAATATTGTTTAACTAGTAAGAAGCAAACTATTTACGAGTTATTAGAATTGTTTTGACTATTATGTGTGGTTAGTAGGAGGGACGGTGTGGTATCACTCGCTCGCGAGTGCCCTACTATGCTGGGATTTCCTCTCACAATGTATTTGTGATATATATGTATCGTGCACAACATTTGTTTTCATGCAGGATTGCAGGAGGTAAGTCTCGATTCCACCTGCATTGTCAGGACTGGGCGAGCATCATAAACACCCAATGGGCTTGACATTGAACATAGGAGCTGACAAGAAAGTTTCCTCGACTTAGTTTGTCCACTCCGTCCTAGTGTTTGGAAAATTACTTTGGTTGCAACCCCGTTACTATTATCATTTTGGTATCATTTCCTTATTTTGGTTTGTTTAATTTTTCATTGCTTACTTGATGATGTTTGATTGATGATTTGACTTGTGGTGTTGATGTGCTTATGTTTTTGTTAGTTTATGGAATTATGCCTGGGCTCAACTTCCAGGAGTAAGTTGAAGCTTAGGGGGGGAGGATGTAGCGCCCTCCGTTTCAGTCGTCGTTGATGTTAAGTAAGTTGACCATTGGGTGGTTATGTCATTTTTGCATGTTCGAGTAGTGTGATAAGTTGATTTTGTGATTTTGTAATATTGTATAGTTTTGATTATTTTAATTAATTAAATTAAAAAGGATTAAAAAGGAACTTAATTTAATTGGGAAGTGAAATTATAACTGAATGAACTACATTAATAAATGATACGGTAACTATTTTTGGATGGTCAATTATTAAATTAAAATAATAACTAAAAGAAGTATGAGTAATTTAACAATGTGATAAAATAAGATTTTTATTAATTTCTTTGTGAAATAAATAATTAAATAAATGTTTTAATATAAATAGAGGTTATGAAAGAATAAAATTACATTGTTAATAAAAAGAGAATATTGCAAGGTAATTATCATTTAATGTTTAAATTCGATAAATAAATTAAGGAGAAAATATTTATCTGTAACTAAAAGAATGATTAAATTATTAAATATTTATTGAATATCTAATAGATGACCTATTTGAGAGTAGATTATAAAATAATAATTAAGGGTTTTCGTTTATTCATAACTGCTGGAAGTTGAACGGTTTCCCGAGAGGAGTAGATTCCTCCTTCTTAATAAGGGTTTCAGTTACTCTTTTGGGGGGGGGAATTCTTTTAGAAGTTTTTCACCCTTCTCCTCTGATAAAAAAAAATATATAATAAGAGCGATGGAAACTCCGGATGCGTGGGCATTGAATCTACCTTCACTTGCAAGTAGCATATGGTGATGAATTTCGGTTTGCACAGGAGGATCTACGTGAGGAACAGAGATATGATTCTTAACCTGCTTGCTTTTTATTTATATAAGCTTTTGCAAAATATTATTTGTCACCTTCTCATTTATGCATTGTGTGGTTGATACGTTTCAAGATAACTTATTGATGCATGTATCATTTGGTTCAAATTATTAAGTCGTACAAGAAAGGTTAAGTTTTAATCTTAGTTGATCAGGTTTAATTTAGATCAAAATGTATTATTGCTTCCCTTCCATTATCTTTCCATTCCTTCAACCAACTAGTTTTGAAATCAGATATAAGTGTACAGTTTAATTTTATTGATTGGAACTTGAAAGATTGAATTTTTAGCAGAATTCCTCATGTTATCATGTACTTGTAACCTATATTTTCTGTTTGGATTGATATGTTACTTTTTCTTGAGGACATTTGATAGTGAATGGCTGCGTTAGTTTCTGCCTATCATTAATGGTTGTATTGTATTTATATTAGATTTCCTTTGTTAAAACCGTTTCCCATGTTTCAAACAATCTGCACAAATAACAGGAACCCCGTGTAAATAAATTTCTCTTTTTCTTCTCTGAGAATGTGCCCTATTATTTTTGCAACTGGACCACTTTGTGTTCCAACAATAATTCTTCTGTGGCATTTCTTGAAAGTTCCTTAAGTATTTTTATCAAATATGTTTTGTGCGTATCCTGCAATCACTGCATTCCTTGAGATGATGTCTTTATATCTACTAGTTGCGCTTCCTTGAAAGACTCTTAAACCCCGTACTTGCGCCTCACCTTTCTCCTTCTTTTTAGTTTTGTGGATAACATTCGGGATTTGATAATAATACAAGTAAATGGCGATATTTCCAAATTCTAAAATTTACCTTCTCTAAATGGCGTCTCACATTTTTGCAACCGTAACCATCTCCAACTTGGAGGAAAGCTTGGTTCGTGTCTTCTCTGATGCCGTCCATGAGCAGATTGTTCAAGTGAAGAAATTGAGGACCAATAAGCAGATTATTTAATTCTCTTGGTCTGCGCAATGTTTCAAGCCCTTGCCAATTACCTCCGTTCAGTCGAAGCTAAGGGAAATTGATGTTATTGGATACAGTGCTTAGATGAGCTCCTTCACATAGTCTGGCAATCTAAATTTATAAATCTCCCTAAAACCGTAGGCAAAACTAGCACAGCGGCAACGTTTAGACTTGCAAAGGTGTATTAAATTAAATACTCTCACTGATTTCATTGTTAACATGTCTCAGGGGCGCTCTAGAACATGGTAGGGTGTATAAATTTAAATAATCTCTCTGTCTTCATTGTCAACCTATCTTAGCCATGCGCTAGAACATATTAGGAATGTTCAAGGTTTAAATAACCTGCTTGAATCTTCTGTCAATCTCTCACAGTTGCAGCACTTGAAAATAAAATATATCTCGCATGTCAATGGTAGTTGTGTTAGATAACCTCTGTGGTTATGCTAGTTCAAAATAATGAGATCTTGTGTGAGAGGGCGTTTGTTTTCACCTGCTAATTCCTTTTCTTGATAGAGCTTTAAGCCTTCTTAGTATTGGCGTATTTCCTGCTTGCAGTCTGCACCTTGGGATAGATTCTAATTCCTTAAGGCGCATCTCCCTATTACATTCACTTGAAGGTTTCCTTCGCCCTTTTAGCAATATATTTTGAGCATATTCAACTGTCTTTTCAGTTCTGGAGATGAGGTCTCTTTGAGGCATTTTGTTCAACAGTTCAAATGCCTTCTCATTGCTTCCGGTAGTTCCATGCGTGTCTGTAAGGATAATTGCAGTCACTGTGCTCCGTGATGTGGTGTATATATATATGCCTGCTAATTACTTTTGCTTGAAAGTATTTTAAGGCCTTGTTCACAAATCCAATTCGTGCATCTTCTGCAATCATGACATTCCATAATGAGACATTTATTTACCCCCCCAGCTGATTTCATCCCCCTGAAAATCTCTTAAGCTTTTGTAATAAATACCCCTTTGGCGCATATCCTGCAATCATCAAATTCCTTGAGGGTTCTTGGGCTTTTCATTAAATTCAAGCTGCGTCCTACCTGGTTTGAGCATCCGTTATTGCCTTTGCAGCAGGTTTGGAGTTTAGGTTACAAGATTTTGGGTATAGATAATTTGGATTATGATTCCACCCTAATATTATGCATATCGATTGATTTAGGGTTTCTTTTCTATCGATAATAAGATTTAGATTTAGATTGATTGGATATTGATAATGTTTATTGCCATTGTGTGATTATATATAAATATATTCTTATATAAATTGTTTGTTACGATTATATTTTATTGATAATCGGATATATGTGCAAAATTGTATCCTATTATATGAAGGTAAGTAGTAAAGGATTGGTCGCTGGTATGTGAAAGAATATATGGTAAGTGAAGTAATAAAATGTTATAAAGAATTTTAATTAGATAGTTGATTGTAAATTAAGTATATAATTCGCTTTAGAAAAATGAATTGGGTAAATAATTAAAGTGAAAATGGTTATTTTGATAGGTTGTTTAATAAAATATTATTTAATAAAGGATTATATCGGAATAAACATTATTAAAATAGGTATTTAATTATGTTGTAGATAAATGAACTGTGTATTTAGTTAAAGTAAATTGATTTATATGGTTAATTAAGTTTCAGGGTTCGTTAAAGGTGATACATGATTTTACATTTACATAGTTTCTTTTACTTGAAGGTTATATGATAAAGTTATTTTTTTTAAGTGAGGATAAATCCCAGGTTCATAGGTTAATTAATTTAAATGATACTGATTAAATGTTAAATGGTTTTAATTACCTTTTGTTATCTAATGAGTCTGTGAATGATAATTTATCAAACTACTATGTGACATAATCCATTAGTATCGTCACCTTAGGATTATAATAAAGTTGTACTTTATAGAATTGTCATCTTAGTATTACATTTTAAAGTTATAATTAGGATTCATATTAAACAGTCGATGGAGTTGGTTATCTTATAAACGATATAGTTATGTTAAATATAATTATTTCTAGTAAATACTCTTTTAATTAAATTAAGTGGATACCTTAAAGTAAGTGATAAGAACGTTGAAATAATGCCTAAATTAAAGGAATGTCTTTATGGTTATAAAGTGTGAGTGATTGTTGTTTTAAACAAAGTGTTTTGATTATTGGTTTAAGTGTTATGTAATTGTTTTAAGATGGGTGTGATTTGTGGGATATTAATGGAGATGTCTCGATGGTCTATTCATTGTAAGTGTTTTAAGATAGTGTTGTGTCTGATGGTCCTTGTATGGAATTATGTGTGTAAAATGGGAACCCGTATTATTGTTCATGATTGTTTTAATTTGTGTTTGGAAGAGTATGCTTGAGAATTAGTGTCTTGTGGCTTATAGCATCAGGTTATATCTTCACTTTGCAATATTGTGATATCCTTAAATGATGGAAATGATTGATCGTTAGAATAATGTTCTTTTTAGGTGTTTTCAAGTTACTTCTTATTGAATGAATGGATATACTATATTTGGATTAGTGGTTTTATGTATTGTCTCGATAGGTCCTTTCAATGTGACTTTTCGTGAGTTGATTTTGAGTTAGGGACTTTCTCTCATTTAACTTACATTTCTTTATGTTTTCTTTTGCTCTTTACCTAAGTGGCAATTTGGTTAAGGTTATCTTTGTCATGATTGACAGTTCTGCTTGAGTTGTTATTGAGTCAAATTGAAAAGTTCTTTGGGTTATGGGTATTCCGAGAGGAGAAAATAGAGGTTTCCCTTGGATGTCCGATTTAGTTCATATCAAAGTTGTTGATGTTGTTTAAGGGAGTTGTTGATCTTATTTTGATGTATTCTCTCATCATATTTGAATTGAAAATAGTTCTTCAAGGTTTTGCTTTTAGTGTTGTCAGATTTTCATGGGGAAACCCTAGTGTAACTTTATGAGAATCTTCCAGAGGTTTATTTTACTATTGGTTAATGTTCCTCCTTTTATGTGCCTTTGTTGTGGCAAATGTTTTGGTTTCATGTTTTTGAAAGGGTTGTACGGGAATCGTGGAGATTTTTGATTATGTATTTATGGCAAGATGGGTAATGCCTTGCATGCTGCTCTGTTGTGATATAATGTTCTTGTTATGTTGTACAACCCTTGGATTTTGGTTTTATGTTTTGAGTGTCTAGAGAGAGAGAGTGGCTCTAAGTGGGTGGGCGGCGCACAAAGGGGTGCCAGGATAGCCCTCGTTAGAGTGAATTTAATAAGTGATAATTTAAATAATTAACTAGGGGTGGGTAGAATCACATTAAAAAGATAATTGATGCCTCATCCGCCGTTTAGTGCTATCACAGGCTAAAGGGGATTGAGAAGGCTGTGGTTGGCAAGATCGTTACCCCTTGTCTTGTGCTTCATGAGAGGTTAACGGTTCTGCATGAGCAACCCTATGGAGCGGTACCTTGAGATAGGAAGCCTGGATAACCATAGATGGAGGCAGCTCCTAGCGCTCGGGATGCCTGGATAATTCGTCAATAGACGGAGGCGGCTCCTTGCGATAGTGGTAGCCTGGATAATCCATGTTAAGCCATGCGATGACACTCTCCTCTAACACTCCTTCTTATGTTGTTTCTTTGGAAATCCTCTGGAAGTGGGTCTTTGTCTTGAATTGATGGATCATAGTTGTTTTGAATTGATTTATGGTTTTACCCTATTTTGATCTTTGGTGTATTCTTTGGTCTTGTGTAAATCTTGTTGATAAATTGGGTCTCGACCTTGTACTCTTATGGTACTGTGATATGATGTTATTGTGTCGGTTAATGATCATCCTTTGGTTATTTGTTTGCTGGTTATTGCTTTGATTTATGTGATGAGATTTATGACTCTTGGATGTGGTGGATTATGTCATTGTAATTCCTGAGTGTTATGATACTTTTGTATGATGTTGAGTGTTGTGGTTCTCTGTTGGATGTTCTTGGTTGAGGACTCCTTCTTGTTAGCTCCTAGCACGGGGGGTGGGTCTTCGGACTCACATGGTCGGGTGGAACGTGCCAAGCACCCCATTGGGTCCCCAGTCGAGGATCGAGAGGTGCGGATTGGTGCTGTTGCGGCGACTCCAAAGTTGTATTTGTCTTGGAGCTAGTTATGATACTTTGTATTTCTCTAATTATTTGTATCATGGTATCTTGTGTATGGTTTCCATTCATATTTGGAACACTCTTGTATCATTGTACTTCTTGAACATTGTACTGTAATGTAATATTGGCCATGGTAGCTGTTATTCAATGCGTACCCAAATGGTTTCTTATCAATGCTTAAATATGAATGTGTTATATTTGTTATTGTTTATTTAATATCTTTGGATTCTATTCTTTATTGATGTTGTATGGATCTAAGTCGCGTAATGACTCTTCGTGTACCCCAAGGGATGTCTGTGTTAATGAATCTATTTAAATGAAATTCATGTTATGACTGGATGTGTATTACATGTATGTTATGTGCATTTAAAAATAAAATAAAATTTGTGTGGTAATTATTGTGTTGTCCTTTGGGGTTCGCACGGTGGGGCTTTACAACATTGGTATCAGAGGATAGGTTCATACACTGGGCACTATGTGCTCACTATGTAACCTTGCGCTTAGACCCGTGCGTCTTGAGTTTCACTTTTCTGTTGTCATTGTTGTGAACCTAAGTTTCTTCTGTTAACCGGTATTGGGTCAATGGTGCAGGAAACCGATTGAAAGGATAGGACCCACGGTGTAGTGCGCAATGCACTGATATCCTTTATGTCAGGGATTCTCTATGGACCCTTGAGTTTTAGTGTGATGTGTTTCTTGGTGATGTGTTTTATGTGTGTGAATATGTCAAGTGTGTGTGAAATCTGCAATTTTGTTGTCTTTGAGTGATGAATTATGTTTTCTTGAATCCGTGAAGGTGTAAAATTTTGCCTTTTTGTTGAAATTGATGTGGGATTTGGTGTGGAATAATGGTTAACATGGAGTTCTTTGGGTGAAAATTATGAGTTTTAATGAAAATATGAGGTTTGGTGGATAATTATTGTATGATTTTTAGCAGAATATAGTAGCTTGAGGTTAAAATGCAACTTGAATTATTGGTACTAATGTGCAATGTTCTATGTTAGCTTTTGATTTATAGGAAGTTGGCTTCAGAAAGCATAGTGACGAAGGTAATGTAATTGTAATATGTAGGTATAGATACTTATAATGTCAGGTAGTAATTCATTGTGATATAGTAGATGGATTAGGTTTATGGTTAGCATCCTTATGAGAATATTGTTTAACTAATAAGAAGTAAACTATTTACGAGTTACTAGAATTGTTTGACTATTATGTGTGGTTAGTGGGAGGGACAATGTGGTATCACTCGCTCGCGAGTGCCCTACTATGCTGGGATTTCTCTCACGATGTATTTGTGATATATATGTATTGTGCACAACGTTTGTTTGCATGCAGGATTGCAGGAATTAAGTCTCGATTCCACCTGCATTGTCAGGACTGGGCGAGCATCATAAACACCCAATGGGTTTGACGTTGAACATGGAGCTCACAAGAAAGTTTCCTCGACTTAGTTTTTCCACTCCGTCCTAGTGTTTGGAAAATTAGTTTGGTTGCAACCCGGTTATTATTATCATTTTGGTATCATTTCCTTATTTTGGTTTGTCTAATTTTCGTTGCTTACTTGATGATGTTAAATTGATGATTTGACTTGTGGTGTTGATGTGCTTATGTTTTTGTTAGTTTATGGAATTATGCCTGGGCTCAACTTCCAGGAGTAAGTTGAAGCCTAGGGGGGGAGGATGTAGTGCCCTCCATTTCAGTCGTCGTTGATGTTAAGTAAGTTGACCATTGGGTGGTTATGTCATTTTCGCGTGTTCGAGTAGTGTGATAAGTTGATTTTAAGGTGTCTTGATTTTGTGATTTTGTAATATTGTATAGTTTTGATTATTTTAATTAATTAAATTAAAAAGGGTTAAAAGGGAACTTAATTTAATTGGGAAGAGAAATTATAACTGAATGAACTACATTAATAAATGATACGGTAACTATTTTTGGATGGTCAATTATTAAATTAAAATAATAACTAAAAGAAGTATGAGTAATTAAACAATGTGATAAAATAAGATTTTTATTAATTTCTTTGTGAAATAAATAATTAAATAAATGTTTTAATATAAATAGAGGTTATGAAAGAATAAAATTACATTGTTAATAAAAAGAGAATATTGCAAGGTAATTATCATTTAATGTTTAAATTCGATAAATAAATTAAGGAGAAAATATTTATCTGTAACTAAAAGAATGATTAAATTATTAAATATTTATTGAATATCTAATAGATGACCTATTTGAGAGTAGATTATAAAATAATAATTAAGGGTTTTCGTTTATTCATAACTGCTGGAAGTTGAACGGTTTCCCGAGAGGAGTAGATTCCTCCTTCTTAATAAGGGTTTCAGTTACTCTTTTGGGGGGGGGAATTCTTTTAGAAGTTTTTCACCCTTCTCCTCTGATAAAAAAAAAAATATAATAAGAGCGATGGAAACTCCGGATGCGTGGGCATTGAATCTACCTTCACTTGCAAGTAGCATATGGTGATGAATTTCGGTTTGCACAGGAGGATCTACGTGAGGAACAGAGATATGATTCTTAACCTGCTTGCTTTTTATTTATATAAGCTTTTGCAAAATATTATTTGTCACCTTCTCATTTATGCATTGTGTGGTTGATACGTTTCAAGATAACTTATTGATGCATGTATCATTTGGTTCAAATTATTAAGTCGTACAAGAAAGGTTAAGTTTTAATCTTAGTTGATCAGGTTTAATTTAGATCAAAATGTATTATTGCTTCCCTTCCATTATCTTTCCATTCCTTCAACCAACTAGTTTTGAAATCAGATATAAGTGTACAGTTTAATTTTATTGATTGGAACTTGAAAGATTGAATTTTTAGCAGAATTCCTCATGTTATCATGTACTTGTAACCTATATTTTTTGTTTGGATTGATATGTTACTTTTTCTTGAGGACATTTGATAGTGAATGGCTGCGTTAGTTTCTGCCTATCATTAATGGTTGTATTGTATTTATATTAGATTTCCTTTGTTAAAACCGTTTCCCATGTTTCAAACAATCTGCACAAATAACAGGAACCCCGTGTAAATAAATTTCTCTTTTTCTTCTCTGAGAATGTGCCCTATTATTTTTGCAACTGGACCACTTTGTGTTCCAACAATAATTCTTCTGTGGCATTTCTTGAAAGTTCCTTAAGTATTTTTATCAAATATGTTTTGTGCGTATCCTACAATCACTGCATTCCTTGAGATGATGTCTTTATATCTGCTAGTTGCGCTTCCTTGAAAGACTCTTAAACCCCGTACTTGCGCCTCACCTTTCTCCTTCTTTTTAGTTTTGTGGATAACATTCAGGATTTGATAATAATACAAGTAAATGGCGATATTTCCAAATTCTAAAATTTACCTTCTCTAAATGGCGTCTCACATTTTTGCAACCGTAACCATCTCCAACTTGGAGGAAAGCTTGGTTTGTGTCTTCTCTGATGCCGTCCATGAGCAGATTGTTCAAGTGAAGAAATTGAGGACCAATAAGCAGATTATTTAATTCTCTTGGTCTGCGCAATGTTTCAAGCCCTTGCCAATTACCTCCGTTCAGTCGAAGCTAAGGGAAATTGATGTTATTGGATACAGTGCTTAGATGAGCTCCTTCACACAGTCTGGCAATCTAAATTTATAAATCTCCCTAAAACCGTAGGCAAAACCAGCACAGCGGCAACGTTTAGACTTGCAAAGGTGTATTAAATTAAATACTCTCACTGATTTCATTGTTAACATGTCTCAGGGGCGCTCTAGAACATGGTAGGGTGTATAAATTTAAATAATCTCTCTGTCTTCATTGTCAACCTATCTTAGCCATGCGCTAGAACATATTAGGAATGTTCAAGGTTTAAATAACCTGCTTGAATCTTCTGTCAATCTATCACAGTTGCAACACTTGAAAATAAAATATATCTCGCATGTCAATGGTAGTTGTGTTAGATAACCTCTGTGGTTATGCTAGTTCAAAATAATGAGATCTTGTGTGAGAGGGCGTTTTTTTTCACCTGCTAATTCCTTTTCTTGATAGAGCTTTAAGCCTTCTTAGTATTGGCGTATTTCCTGCTTGCAGTCTGCACCTTGGGATAGATTCTAATTCCTTAAGGCGCATCTCCCTATTACATTCACTTGAAGGTTTCCTTCGCCCTTTTAGCAATATATTTTGAGCATATTCAACTGTCTTTTCAGTTCTGGAGATGAGGTCTCTTTGAGGCATTTTGTTCAACAGTTCAAATGCCTTCTCATTGCTTCCGGTAGTTCCATGCGTGTCTGTAAGGATAATTGCAGTCACTGTGCTCCGTGATGTGGTGTATATATATATGCCTGCTAATTACTTTTGCTTGAAAGTATTTTAAGGCCTTGTTCACAAATCCAATTCGTGCATCTTCTGCAATCATGACATTCCATAATGAGACATTTATTTACCCCCCCAGCTGATTTCATCCCCCTGAAAATCTCTTAAGCTTTTGTAATAAATACCCCTTTGGCGCATATCCTGCAATCATCAAATTCCTTGAGGGTTCTTGGGATTTTCATTAAATTCAAGCTGCGTCCTACCTGGTTTGAGCATCCGTTATTGCCTTTGCAGCAGGTTTGGAGTTTAGGTTACAAGATTTTGGGTATAGATAATTTGGATTATGATTCCACCCTAATATTATGCATATCGATTGATTTAGGGTTTCTTTTCTATCGATAATAAGATTTAGATTTAGATTGATTGGATATTGATAATGTTTATTGCCATTGTGTGATTATATATAAATATATTCTTATATAAATTGTTTGTTACGATTATATTTTATTGATAATCGGATATATGTGCAAAATTGTATCCTATTATATGAAGGTAAGTAGTAAAGGATTGGTCGCTGGTATGTGAAAGAATATATGGTAAGTGAAGTAATAAAATGTTATAAAGAATTTTAATTAGATAGTTGATTGTAAATTAAGTATATAATTCGCTTTAGAAAAATTAATTGGGTAAATAATTAAAGTGAAAATGGTTATTTTGATAGGTTGTTTAATAAAATATTATTTAATAAAGGATTATATCGGAATAAACACTATTAAAATAGGTATTTAATTATGTTGTAGATAAATGAACTGTGTATTTAGTTAAAGTAAATTGATTTATATGGTTAATTAAGTTTCAGGGTTCGTTAAAGGTGATACGTGATTTTACATTTACATAGTTTCTTTTACTTGAAGGTTATATGATAAAGTTATTTTTTTTAAGTGAGGATAAATCCCAGGTTCATAGGTTAATTAATTTAAATGATACTGATTAAATGTTAAATGGTTTTAATTACCTTTTGTTATCTAATGAGTCTGTGAATGATAATTTATCAAACTACTATGTGACATAATCCATTAGTATCGTCACCTTAGGATTATAATAAAGTTGTACTTTATAGAATTGTCATCTTAGTATTACATTTTAAAGTTATAATTAGGATTCATATTAAACAGTCGATGGAGTTGGTTATCTTATAAATGATATAGTTATTTTAAATATAATTATTTGTAGTAAATACTCTCTTAATTAAATTAAGTGGATACCTTAAAGTAAGTGATAAGAACGTTGAAATAATGCCTAAATTAAAGGAATGTCTTTATGGTTTTAAGGTGTGAGTGATTGTTGTTTTAAACAAAGTGTTTTGATTATTGGTTTAAGTGTTATGTAATTGTTTTAAGATGGGTGTGATTTGTGGGATATTAATGGAGATGTCTCGATGGTCTATTCATTGTAAGTGTTTTTCAAGGTTGATGTGTCTGATGGTCCTTGTATGGAATTATGTGTGTAAAATGGGAACCCGTATTATTGTTCATGATTGTTTTAATTTGTGTTTGGAAGAGTATGCTTGAGAATTAGTGTCTTGTGGCTTATAGCATCAGGTTATATCTTCACTTTGCAATATTGTGATATCCTTAAATGATGGAAATGATTGATCGTTAGAATAATGTTCTTTTTAGGTGTTTTCAAGTTACTTCTTATTGAATGAATGGATATACTATATTTGGATTAGTGGTTTTATGTATTGTCTCGATAGGTCCTTTCAATGTGACTTTTCGTGAGTTGATTTTGAGTTAGGGACTTTCTCTCATTTAACTTACATTTCTTTATGTTTTCTTTTGCTCTTTACCTAAGTGGCAATTTGGTTAAGGTTATCTTTGTCATGATTGACAGTTCTGCTTGAGTTGTTATTGAGTCAAATTGAAAAGTTCTTTGGGTTATGGGTATTCCGAGAGGAGAAAATAGAGGTTTCCCTTGGTTGTCCGATTTAGTTCATATCAAAGTTGTTGATGTTGTTTAAGGGAGTTGTTGATCTTATTTTGATGTATTCTCTCATCATATTTGAATTGAAAATAGTTCTTCAAGGTTTTGCTTTTAGTGTTGTCAGATTTTCATGGGGAAACCCTAGTGTAACTTTATGAGAATCTTCCAGAGGTTTATTTTACTATTGGTTAATGTTCCTCCTTTTATGTGCCCTTGTTGTGGCAAATGTTTTGGTTTCATGTTTTTGAAAGGGTTGTACGGGAATCGTGGAGATTTTTGATTATGTATTTATGGCAAGATGGGTAATGCCTTGCATGCTGCTCTGTTGTGATATAATGTTCTTGTTAAGTTGTACAACCCTTGGATTTTGGTTTTATGTTTTGAGTGTCTAGAGAGAGAGAGTGGCTCTAAGTGGGTGGTCGGCGCACAAAGGGGCGCCAGGATAGCCCTCGTTAGAGTGAAATTAATAAGTGATAATTTAAATAATTAATTAGGGGGTGGGTAGAATCACATTAAAAGATAATTGATGCCTCATCCGCCTTTGAGTGCTACCACAGACTAAAGGGGATTGAGAAGGCCGTGGTTGGCAAGATCGTTGCCTTGTCTTCATGAAAGGTTAACGGTTCCGCATGAGCAACCCTATGGAGCGGTTCCTTGAGATAGGTAGCCTGGATAACCATAGATGGAGGCGGTTCCTAGTGCTTGGTTGCCTGGATAATCCGTCAGTAGATGGAGGCGGTACCTTGCAGTAGGTAGCCTGGAGAATCCATGTTAAGCCATGCGATGAAACTCTCCTCTAACACTCCTTCTTATGTTGTTACCTTGGAAATCCTCTGGAAGTGGGTCTTTGTCTTGAATTGATGAAACATAGTTGTTTTGAATTAATTTATGGTTTTACCCTATTTTGATCTTTGGTGTATTCTTTGGTCTTGTGTAAATCTTGTTGATAAATTGGGTCTCGACCTTGTACTCTTATGGTACTGTGATATGATGTTATTGTGTCGGTTAATGATCATCCTTTGGTTATTTGTTTGCTGGTTATTGCTTTGATTTATGTGATGAGATTTATGACTCTTGGATGTGGTGGATTATGTCATTGTAATTCCTGAGTGTTATGATACTTTTGTATGATGTTGAGTGTTGTGGTTCTCTGTTGGATGTTCTTGGTTGAGGACTCCTTCTTGTTAGCTCCTAGCACGGGGGGTGGGTCTTCGGACTCACATGGTCGGGTGGAACGTGCCAAGCACCCCATTGGGTCCCCAGTCGAGGATCGAGAGGTGCGGATTGGTGCTGTTGCGGCGACTCCAAAGTTGTATTTGTCTTGGAGCTAGTTATGATACTTTGTATTTCTCTAATTATTTGTATCATGGTATCTTGTGTATGGTTTCCATTCATATTTGGAACACTCTTGTATCATTGTACTTCTTGAACATTGTACTGTAATGTAATATTGGCCATGGTAGCTGTTATTCAATGCGTACCCAAATGGTTTCTTATCAATGCTTAAATATGAATGTGTTATATTTGTTACTGTTTACTTTATATCTTTGGATTTTATTCTTTATGGTTGTTGTATGGATCTAAGTCGCGTAATGACTCCTCGTGTACCCCAAGGGATGTATGTGTTAATGAATCTATTTAAATGAAATTCATGTTATGACTTGATGTGTATTACATGTATGTTATGTGCATTTAAAAAAAAAAATTATGCTGTAATTATTGTGTTATTGTCCTTTGGGGTTCGCACGGCGGGGCGTTACAACATTGGTATCAGAGCATAGGTTCATACACTGGGCACTGTGTGCTCACTATGTAACCTTGCGCTTAGACCCGTGCGTCTTGAGTTTCACTTTTCTTTTGTCGTTGTTGTGAACCTGAGTTTCTTCTGTTAACCGGTGTTGGGTCAATGGTGCAGGAAACCGATTGAAAGGATAGGAGCCACGGTGTAGTGCGCAATGCACCGATATCCTTCCTGTCGAGAATGCTCTATGGACCCTTGAGTTTTAGTGTGATGTGTTTCTTGGTGATGTGTTTTATGTGTGTGAATATGTCAAGTGTGTGAAATCTGCAATTTTGTTGTCTTTGAGTGATGAATTATGTTTTCTTGAATCTGTGAAGGTGTAAAATTTTGCCTTTTTGTTGAAATTGATGTGGGGTTTGGTGTGGAATAATGGTTAATGTGGAGTTCTTTGGGTGAAAATTATGAGTTTTAACGAAAATATGAGGTTTGGTGGATAATTATTCTATGATTTTTAGCAGAATATAGTATCGTGAGGTTAAAATGCAATTTGAATTATTGGTACTAATGAGCAATGTTCTATGTTAGATTTTGATTTACAGGAACTTGGCTTCAAAAAGCATAGCGACGAAGGTAATGTAATTGTAATATGTAGGTATTGGTACTTATAATGTCAAGTAGTAATTCAGTGTGATATAGTAGATGGATTAGGTTTGTGGTTAGCATCCTTATGAGAATATTGTTTAACTAGTAAGAAGCAAACTATTTACGAGTTATTAGAATTGTTTTGACTATTATGTGTGGTTAGTAGGAGGGACGGTGTGGTATCACTCGCTCGCGAGTGCCCTACTATGCTGGGATTTCCTCTCACAATGTATTTGTGATATATATGTATCGTGCACAACATTTGTTTTCATGCAGGATTGCAGGAGGTAAGTCTCGATTCCACCTGCATTGTCAGGACTGGGCGAGCATCATAAACACCCAATGGGCTTGACATTGAACATAGGAGCTGACAAGAAAGTTTCCTCGACTTAGTTTGTCCACTCCGTCCTAGTGTTTGGAAAATTACTTTGGTTGCAACCCCGTTACTATTATCATTTTGGTATCATTTCCTTATTTTGGTTTGTTTAATTTTTCATTGCTTACTTGATGATGTTTGATTGATGATTTGACTTGTGGTGTTGATGTGCTTATGTTTTTGTTAGTTTATGGAATTATGCCTGGGCTCAACTTCCAGGAGTAAGTTGAAGCTTAGGGGGGGAGGATGTAGCGCCCTCCGTTTCAGTCGTCGTTGATGTTAAGTAAGTTGACCATTGGGTGGTTATGTCATTTTCGCATGTTCGAGTAGTGTGATAAGTTGATTTTGTGATTTTGTAATATTGTATAGTTTTGATTATTTTAATTAATTAAATTAAAAAGGATTAAAAGGGAACTTAATTTAATTGCGAAGTGAAATTATAACTGAATAAACTACATTAATAAATGATACGATAACTATTTTGGATGGTCAATTATTAAATTAAAATAATAACTAAAAGAAGTATGAGTAATTAAACAATGTGATAAAATAAGATTTTTATTAATTTCTTTGTGAAATAAATAATTAAATAAATGTTTTAATATAAATAGAGGTTATGAAAGAATAAAATTACATTGTTAATAAAAAGAGAATATTGCAAGGTAATTATCATTTAATGTTTAAATTTGATAAATAAATTAAGGAGAAAATATTTATCTGTAACTAAAAGAATGTTTAAATTATTAAATATTTATTGAATATCTAATAGATGACCTATTTGAGAGTAGATTATAAAATAATAATTAAGGGTTTTCGTTCATTCATAACTGCTGGAAGTTGAACGGTTTCCCGAGAGGAGTAGATTCCTCCTTCTTAATAAGGGTTTCAGTTACTCTTTTTGGGGGGAATTCTTTTAGAAGTTTTTCACCCTTCTCCTCTGATAAAAAAATATATAATAAGAGCGATGGGAACTCCGGATGCCTGGGCATTGAATCTATCTTCACTTGCAAGTAGCATATGGTGATGAATTTCAGTTTGGACAAGAGGATCTACGTGAGGAACAGAGATATGATTCTCAACCCGCTTGCTTTTTATTTATATAAGCTATTGCAAAATATTATTTGTCACCTTCTCATTTATGCATTGTGTGGTTGACACGTTTCAAGATAACTTATTGATGCATGTATCATTTGGTTCAAATTATTAAGTCGTATAAGAAAGGTTAAGTTTTAATCTTAGTTGATCCGGTTTAATTTAGATCAAAATGTATTATTGCTTCCCTTCCATTATCTTTCCATTCCTTCAACCAACTAGTTTTGAAATCAGATATAAGTGTACAGTTTAATTTTATTGATTGGAACTTGAAAGATTGAATTTTTAGCAGAATTCCTCATGTTATCATGTACTTGTAACCTATATTTTCTGTTTGGATTGATATGTTACTTTTTCTTGAGTACATTTGATAGTGAATGGCTGCGTTAGTTTCTACCCATCATTAATGATTGTATTGTATTTATAGTAGATTTCCTTTGTTAAAACCGTTTCCCATGTTTCAAACAATCTGCACAAATAACAGGAACCCCGTGTAAATAAATTTCTCTTTTTCTTCTCTGAGAATGTGCCCTATTATTTTTGCAACTGGACCACTTTGTGTTCCAGCAATAATTCTACTGTGGCATTTCTTGAAAGTTCCTTAAGTATTTTTTTTTCAAATATGATCTGTGCATATCCCGCAATCACTGCATTCCTTGAGATGATGTCTTTATTTCTGCTAGTTGCGCTTCCTTGAAAGACTCTTAAACCCCGTACTTGCGCCTCACCTTTCTCCTTCTTTTTAGTTTTGTGGATAACATTCGGGATTTGATAATAATACAAGTAAATGGTGATATTTCCAAATTCTAAAATTTACCTTCTCTAAATGGCGTCTCACATTTTTGCAACCGTAACCATCTCCAACTTGGAGGAAAGCTTGGTTTGTGTGTCTTCTCTGATGCCATCCATGAGCAGATTGTTTAAGTGAAGAAATTGAGGACCAATGAGCAGATTATTTAATTCTCTTGGTCTGCGCAATGTTTCTAGCCTTGCCAATTACCTCCGTTCAGTCGAAGCTGAAAAAAAAAAATTGATGTTATTAGATACAGTGCTTAGATGAGCTCCTTCAC
>VDFB02083472.1:0-15974 GCA_007258455.2 Sequoia sempervirens
TGGTATGAACTGCTTCTTCAGTTTCTCCACCATGTGATCCCAACTGCTGATCTTTCCTTTTCCTCTTCGATTTCTCTCCAATTGGACCTCTTTCCACCATATATTGGCATGGCCCTTCAGCTTTGTCTTTGCAAACTTAACCCGATCTAGGTCCTCTACTTCTTCATACTCGAAATATTCTTCTAGCTCGTTGATCCAATCGATCAACTCCTCCGGGTTCAGACTTCTGGAATAACTGGGGATTTCAATTCTGGGTCTTTTTTCGATCTTTGAAATGGCCCTTATCAACCACATCTGATCTTGATCGATCAATTCTTCTTCCTCTTCTACATCTGAATCTTCCACCTCATCTTCATCCTCACTTTCTCCTCTCCTTCCCGGGTTTAACCCTCTTCTCATCTGTTCTTGCAATGCATCAATTTCTCTCTGGAGGGCTCTGAAACCCTTGGCTGCCAATGGATCTCTTCCATCAGCATTTCTACCACCTCGGCCACCTCTGACACCACCACGCCTACCAGGCATCACTCTTGGAGGCATCTTAAAGATCTTGAACCCACAACCACGGTCCTGGTGCAAACTGCCTCACGATCGGTGATCTGTTCACACGCTCAAGAAAACCCGCTCTGATACCACCTGACGAGGGAGCAAACCCGAGACACAGAAATACACTCACAAAACAAAGAATAATATTTTATTCATAAATATTGAACTTCTTACATGCAGAGGATCTCAAATCCCCAAGCTCTACTATATTACACGCAGAGTGATTACTAACTACGAGAAAATTACCCAGTCCTTTCCACTGACATGCGAGAACTTCTTTCCCCAAAAAGTTACCCAAAATGAAAAGCAAACCCTAAATAGGCCTATTTCGGTTTGGAACCAAAAACAACCTTCGAGATAAGATTTTTTGACGGTTTGGCGCCAAAATCACAATTTGAAATTCAAGTTAAATTCACAGTTGAAAATTAGCACATTTCTAAAATATGCACCAACTTCCGGCAGCCATAACTTTTAATCTGATCGTCGGATCTTCAATGATAATACCTTTTAGGAAAGCTCTTGAAAAGACGATTTTCCAGGCCTATTTTGGCGTTTTACGCAAATTTTCAGGCCCATCCGGGATCGTTTGGTGCCTCAAACTGAGCTTAGAAGGTTTTTCAGGGCAAAAAGAAGAAACTGGAACTTGAATAACTTTCAAGTCGTGAATGATCTTGACCTGATTCTTTCACCAGACTGTGTATTTTTCCATCCTGAACCTTCCCATAAATTTCTGTCTTCCCATGACTTCAAATGCAAACTTGCTAAAAATAGCAGTTGAGCAGAAAAAGCAGAAAAACTGTTCTGAAAGTTGGAAACTCTTATTTGACGAAAAGGGTATCTAGAAATACAAAAACATCTACAAAAAGAAAACAACAGGAACAAAAATGGAAATCATCTTTTGGGTGATGCAAGATTGCCCTCACACCACTGGATGCTCCTGCATCATATACTTATTTATGAGTATACATTTCTATGCAAAGATAACCAGATATTTGATAAAGAGACATATAGAGTGAGTTCCTATGATTTCTTTATTACATGGGAGATCTTTGCAAAACCATTAAACATGTGACATATTTACTGGGTCAAAAATTTCTCACGTAAACATTCAAGTGCTTGGCCATATGATAAGACACTATTCAACTGCAAAAGGAAAGATAATTTTTTCCATTGAATTTAAGGTTCTATCATTTCATTAAAAAATTATTGGGACTGTCCCCCTTTGGGGTTCTAAACATCATAGACATAGTCGAGAGGTTATCCTTGATTTTGATAAAATACCTTCATAATATTGCATGTTACAAACGAATTCCTAGCCTTAAATTCACAAAGATTTTTAGGCATGCATGCAAGCATAAATTTAGAAATCTATTTGAAGGCAAGATTATATAATTATCGTAATGTTTCAAGAATTATATTCAATTATTAAAACATGAGTTGAGCCTAGATGTTAACAAGAGATTATCATAGATTACCAACACCTTACCGAGTCTCATACCGAAATATAAACTATAATGTTTATCAAAATGCTTCATTTAGTAAATGATCATCAATCCCAATTATAAGAATAATCCCCTTTCTACAAAAGATAATCTATGGTCATTAGGGTAAACACATAAGAAAACCTTACTTTTTTTTCCATTGGCTATTTCCACGATATGCAAGTTCTGTAATTAGTGTTGGTAAGAAGTTAACTTATCAATTCTTAAGTTCGAGTTATCTTATAGGTATTTTATGGTTTCTCTAGGCCTTTAAATTCTTGATCCTTATACAACTTAGAAATAGAATTATCATAGAAGGGTGCTTAGGGGTTTTCCTTTTATTCCTTCTATGTTCTTAATCATATGAGATCCTTAGCTAATAGATTATTGAATGAGTTCTTTATTTTTCTTTCCTTAGAACATTTCTTCATAAATGAAAAGAAATAAAGATAAATTTTAATACAAATTGATTATAATTACCAAGTGATCCCTATATTCAAATAATGAAGTTGAGTGACTCACCAAAAATCCCACTAAAGACCAATTAATTTTTAGCACAAAAGCTCAAATCTCTAAACTAATAGATCTCAAATATTGCATCAATAAAATTGAGAGAAATAAATACCCTTTATAAACTTATTCCAAAGAAACTATAAATTAAACACCTATTTCTTTTCCTAAAAATAAACATTCGTTACTACATCATCACTATTCTAATCCAACTCATCTTTCGAAAATAGTTGCAACATTCCTAAATCAAAGACCCACTATGCATTGCCCAATTCATAGCAATAGGCTCCCCACACACACAACTCCATATCTTATCAGAAAACATTTAAGACAAGGTTCCAATCACTAACTAGGCGAGCATAGGGTTGCACATAGCTTACTTTCATCGGCAGGTCGGAGAGATTTCACACACAATTAAGCCCCCGGTAGCCAGCGTATATATATCCTGACAAGAATATTCTATGAGCCATTAGTATTTAGGAAAAAAGATCAGTGGACTAACAGAAAGAAATCTCATTGCTTTGAGGCTAAGGCATGAGGAGTGGGTCTACTTTTTAGCTGTGAAAGAGACAAGACCGATCAGACCGACCAGAGGAGGACCTTGGGCCGTCAGAGACTTAGAGCCTGTGGTAAGAGAAAGATATAAGGCTATCACTTGTAATATGTGAGTTGGGAGGTCTACGCGGTCCCAGGCTCAGGGAATATGACAATTCCTGGGCACTTTGAGGAAGCCGAAACAGAGAATAATTGTAATAAAGAAGCAGGTACGACGTCCTTGTTTATGGAGACATTAATTGACCAATTTAATGGAAGCCGAAGTCTCACGTAATACACATAGCTCCATACCTAGTAGATTTTAAATTGTAGACTTAATTTCATTAAGAACCAGAAACGAATCCAGACATTCTCACCGAGAATAAGGAAATTCACAGAAGCATCTGATTTGCCTCAAACTACAGACTCTTGACATCGACTACGGTCCTATCTCCATGCACCTCCATTTCGGCATCAGCCAAATTTACAGCCAGCAATTCATTGTCGGAAAATTCACCGTCAGTAATTCACCGCAAGAAAATTCACTGTCATGACAAATTCACTGAAGGAAAATTCACCACCAACAATTCACGGCTGCCGAGATAATTTTAAAGTCTTGAAAATATATATTAGAATTTTCTGCCGCAGTGAACTGCTGGAATTCACGGCTGTGGAGATAATTTCAAAGTTTTGAAAATATATATTAGAATTTTCTGCCGCGATGAATTGCTGGTAGTGAATTTTCCTTGCAGTAAATTTGTCATAGTAATGAATTTTCTTTAAATTTCAGTGAATTTTCTTTGAATTTGGGTGAATTTTCCTATAGCCCTCCATTCCATGATGGATCATGTTATGCATTTAGGGTAATAAAATCGAAATCAGTGGAACTGCTATGTTGCAGATTGGACAGCAGAAAGGAAACTCTAATAACGAATTCTAAGAGCTTGTGAACTACAACATTTTACAATCAGTACTTGGATAAGCAAGATCTAGCTAATATACATTATTGAAACAAAACATTATCATATTTCCTATGCTACGAGGTTTTAAAGTAAGCTTTCATCTTCCCATCCTTATTTGTAGCTAAAACAAAATTCGACCTTCAACTATTTATCAAAGGTTTCATTGTACTCTTATTCTTATTATGCACCGCAGCTAACAGTGAAGTCATTTTATTGAAGGAAGATTAACAAGTATTCCAACGTTTTCAACTAAGTCTTACCTCTGCGATGTTTCTAAAGAATAGTTGTGTTGCCGAGCACTCTCTTCTTCCTGAAATCCTTCTATCTCCTCCTTCGTACAGCTGCCTTTTCCCTTTTTTTGTGTTTTCCCCCTGAAGAAGAATATCGGTGCCTTCCATACCTCAAGTGGGCTGTAACATGCATGTGTTCGCCCTTTCCGCATGTCTCCTCCACTTCGTCCCACCTCGTGCAATTTAATGCCTTCACGACATGCAGATTTTGATTCTACATACTTCATAAGTGGCTTAATAGTTATTTTCTATAACTTTATTTATTGAACTTTATTTTATAACTGAATTTTATTTAATAATATTGCTTAAAAGCTTTCAATTGTCAAATGATAACGATGTATTTTCTTAGATTATTATTTCTCTCACACACATATATATAATAAATTAAGTAATTTATTTATTATTTTTCCTTTTCGAACTCAATTTTTCAAAAGGTAAGAAAATTTTAATTTTTTCTTAATAATTTATCTTCTTCATTTTAATAATTAAATTACACATGGAATGAGACATGACAAAGTGGGACGACAACATGACACACTGTCGTCTCAGGGATGCGCTAGCATCTCATACGACATAGAACTAAACCTTTTGCACATAACTTAAGGAATCTGCTAACTATTCAAAATTTGAGGTTTGTCTACTCTGATTAATTAACAGAAAACAATAATGTGAGTAAATAAAAAAGAAAGCAAGATGTTCACTCAAAAGAGATCCTACACTTTGAAGCTTCTTGCAAAGTTCCACATGAGCAACTTGCACACAAAGCAAATGAGGAAAAGTGTTGGGGTTGTTTTGGGGCTTGTCTTCGTTAAACCCCTGTTTTGGTGTTTCCACCTCTACGAACAACCAAATAGATAAAGAATATAAAAGAAACAAAGTAAAGTAGACACAATGAGTGATAAAAGAAAACCCCACAATAGAGGAGAACCTGTATCACGAAATAGACAACTAAGTGATAAAAGAAAACCCCACTATGGAGGAGAACTTGCATCACAAGATAAATAGACACAATAAAATATGCTAGCAAATAGACAAGAGAACAAGAGCAATACCAATAGTTTGTGGCTCCCTCTTGGCTTGATAGACATGGCATTGAGAGCTTGCAAGAGAGTTTTGGCTATTAGTGAAACTTCAATCCAACAAAGCTTGGCCATAGAATCACAATGTAGGAAAGAGAAGAAAGTTGGAGTCAAAGAGTGTCAGAATTCTTGCAAATGAGAGTGAAAAAAATATTTTTATTAAGTTGCATGGGCGGGAAGAGTTATTACACTCAAAAAATTTCCACGATGACACATGTCACAGACCAAGATTAAGAGATCCCTCATTTAAAATTGCAAAGATTGAGGATGCTAGTACGTCACACAGATGTCTATCTCACATAAGCATCCAACTCATAACTTTGTGAGAAATGAGGTGGTAGACTATTTTCACTTCGTCTTTTCCCTTTATGGAGTTGAAATCATGAAATTCTGACTCATAAGGTTCTTGTCATAAATGTGGCTAGGTGCCATAAATGCAAGGGGAAAATGCATAATTGTGAAATTGCCACAAGGTGCAACTTTATGACACTACTTGCCCCCACTTTAGTGAATTGATTTTAAAAAAAATCAACTAAACTAAAGTAGAAAAGAGAACAATATAATGAGCTTGAAAATTTAAAAAATTTATGGATTTACATACCAAAAAGGATACTATAAAGGCCACAAAGGTTGAGTAGGAAAATATTGACAATGCCCCTAGTCATTGGGCTCAATAAGAAACCACAACATCAAACGTGAAGTTTCATTCTGTAAAACTCAAACTTAGGTTAGCTCAAAAATCAAGAGTCTACCACGACGAAAAGAATGCTCAAGAAAAATTTGGTGGTTCGGAAGAAAAATACGATGAACAAGTGAGTATATGCCCCCTCCTATTTTTTCCCCTTGCTAGGTGGGGTAAAAATAGGAAAAATGAACTATATATACCTAGGAGGGCCCACTGAAGGGTCATTTTCACTATTCACTATTAGAAAATTGTTGACTTTTGTGAGAGAAAAGTCATAAAAATGCCTCACAAACACAATTATGTGGGTCTGAAGATCGAGCAGCTGCTCCGAGTTGTAGGAAAGGGTGATGAGGTTCATGAAGTACATTGACTTTAACCCTCTTTGTCAAATTCTAGGCATTTTTTAAGGATTTTTCAAATCCAGGGAAGCACATGCATCTAACCAAAGCAAAGGCATCTATCCAATGTGTTGTCATCTAGGAAGCACACTATTGATCGATGTTTGTGCTATCATTTGATGCACGTGTTGTTGTTTAGGTCATGGCCAACCCAAAACACTAGCACATCATATAGACATCTACATCATGTGCCTCTATCCTAGAAGTAACTTAGAAAAAATTGATGTAGAAGGTAGAATTTTTTGATATATATGAATCTAACATAGATTTTGTTTCCATTTTATAGGACTAGCCTGAGAAGCATGAGCATGGAGGTAGGCGTGTGTTGATAATGTTGAGGGATTAGGTAGGCCAAATGTACATGGATGATTAGGATTATCTCTAACAGGTAGGCCTATCGTGGGCCTATACCTTGCTCAAGATGTTATACCATCCCTTTATGTTGATGGTGCTCATGGAGCCCTGGGACACAATGACCTCCTCTTTCTACCTATTTTCAGGAGAGATGATAGTCACTCTAGAGGTTGTGTACCATATTATATGTCTACCCATCTATGGATGACATCTGTCTCTTGATGATACATGCTCATCTAGAGAGGTGTTAGATGGGCAGCAGTACTAAGCGAGGTGTACAAAACCCAACAAGACCACTAACCACATCTACATATGGTGGTTTGAGCATGGACAAGTGGTGGTCTCACTTTTGAGGAGGAGAATGGTAATCACAGTTTCCCTCTAAGTTACCATGGATAGGCAAGGCTCGCACCTACATAGGGGCCTCGTCCATAGCATTCAAGAGATGGAGGAGCGGTTGACTGTTTATACCTAGGATTGTAACATGCTCGCTCATCTATACCATGATCTGGGTGAGTATGTACATTATGATTATTCAATCTTGACAACATACATCCTCCTATAGGTGTAGGAATTTGTGCATATTACATCTACTTGACCAATCGGGTATCCTCATGGGACAACCCCTAATACACTGATGGCCCACACATACCCATTGGTATGTGAATGGAGATATGGAGACTTACAGTTTTGGCATGGTTACACTTTAATATACTATGGTTCCATGATGTGAGGTGGAGACCATATATGGGCATGCAATGGCCCACAAACATGCAACAACTGTGACATATGCAACACAATCACTTCCTAGTTGGACGCACCAATTACATTATTATGATGTATTATTGGAACACAATCACTCACTAGTTTAGGATTTTGGAGATTATTCCCCCGATGCCCCATACATACACACATGAAACCAAGAGTGTCATTAGACTAGGTGACCATCGTTATCCAACCATATGAGACATCACTAATAGTGGTGAGGGGTCGCACAATAATGATCAACCCCTGATGCTACTCATTGATGATGTAGGGGTGGCCCGTGACTTTAGGACCTCATGGATGACACATAGTCTTGCCCCGATTTTCTTAGCAAATTCCTCCATGGGAAACACCAGTGCACAAGGGCAAGAAAAAATAGGAGGAGAGGAGCAAGGCAATAACAGTGATGACTAGCAAGGAGAGGCAACACATAGAGAAATAGAGAGGTTGAGGTGGTGGTGAATGCTTCCATCCCCTCCAACATTTTTCCTAGTCTCCATAGCACCACCTTCGATGTCTAGTGTCCTTGCGATAGAAGTAGAGGCATCAGGCATTGGCCCTAGCATCACACCCCATATCCACACTAGCAATCTGGGAATCTAGGTATATGAGTGATTTATGATATTTACTTCTAGTATTTCAATTTCAATTTTATCACATATATATATGCTCATGTTTTGATATATCATTTAGTACTGATGATGTCTACTACTTCATTGTTGTAGTGGATGCACAAGAGTGAATCACCTTCATTGGGTGGTGTATCTTCAAGGTGGCCCTAATTTTGCCAGTCCAGGGAGTGTCCTTGATGCATACAAGCCAACTTTAGTGGGGTGATACACCCACCTATTTGAGCCTATTGAAGTTTTGAGGATCACATATGAGGAGGAACGAGTTGAGGGTTTTTAGAGGATCATCAATGCTACTGCTATGACCGGGCAGTGAGATCAATAGGCATCCAAGCTTTGAACTACCCTTTCTAAGAGAGACCAAGTCAAGACACGAGCAAAGAGTGTCGAGAGGGCATGTGATGCTTTATAAAGCTAGGTTGATGACCTCAATGGGCAGGTGGCACCCGTGAGGCCAATTGCAGATCCCCAACTATAGTAGCTTTAAGAGGATGTGTGGTAGACTTGGGAGTGAGAGGCACATATAAAGATGAAGATTTTGGAGCTAGGTGAGGAGATACAAGGACTACATGCTATTTTATCAGTGTCACGATCACATCAATCATTATCCACCACGTCTGTCTAGCCTAGACATTGATCGCCACTAGGACCAGAGGGCTTTTGGAACCATGTGCCTAGGGGCTAGAGGCCCATTTTATATATGTGCCATTTTTTACCTATTATATCATTTTGTATAGCATTATTTTGATGTATAGATATATACAAATATATAATCACCTCATTTTGATACAGAGGTGTTATACATGTACATGATACAAATTATATATATATATATATATGAAATTTCCATCTGACATCATGGTGTTCCTTTAAATCTATGATTTTACTTTCATGTATGGTTATGTGGTGGATGTTATACTTATGGATGTATGTTTAGATTAGATGCTATCATGATCTAATAAATACACATGGATATATGTTAATTAAATACAATGATGATCTAGTTGCCTAACTAAAAGATTTAATTCAATGCAACACATAGATACATAGCATAATAAATCACATGTATAGGTAATTCCTAATCAAATAAATTATTCACATACACATGCTTACATCATAACACAAAATAGTATAAAATTTGTGTTAATGAAATAATTCCATATCATAACGAACTGCAAACCATGGGGGGGTGAGTGTTACACACATGACACATATTATCTATGCATAGTATTGATGAAGATGCATTTAATTGATAGGCTCTTTTAGAGGTGTTCCATCCATAGACAACAATCCATAGGAATCATAACCATACATAGAAATGATAATGTAAGGTCCTAACCAATTAGGTCTAAACTTCCCCTTTTGATTAGGCGACACATTTACATTTCTCTAATTCTCATAAAGAACTAGATCGCCTACCTTGAAAGTTCTAGAGAGAACACCTTGGTTATAATATTTAGAAAGCGTTCATTGATAACCTTGAAGATGATCAAGGGCCTGTAATTGGAACTCATTGAGAAACTCAAGCTAATGAAAATGACTAGCATGATAAGTGTCATCATCAATTAATCCTTTGAGGGAAACTTGTAATGATGGAATCTCCAACTCTAAAAGCACATAGGTTTGGTGCCATACACAAGGTTATATGGTATTGTGTCAATCGCCATGCGAAAAATTGTGTGATAGGCCCACAAGGTGTATGCTAATTGAGTACATGCCAATCTTTACCATGTTTATTTACCATTTTTTGAAAAATCAACTCAAGAACTTTTTATTAGACACTTCAACTTGGCCATTAGATTGAGGATAGTATGGTGTAAGAAAATGATGTTGAATGTTAAACTTTTCTAGGAATTGCTTCATCTCTTTATTCTTAAATGGAGTACCATTGTCAAAAACAAGGGTAGAAAGTAATCCAAAATGAGAAATGATATTATTTAGAAGAAAACTACATATTACTTCAGCATTCATGGATTGAAGTGGAACAATTTCGACCCATTTCATAAATTAATCTATAGTTCTAATGATGAAGACATGTCCTTTAGAAGGAAGTGATATTTTTTGATAATATCCAACCCCCATTTTGCAAATGGCCAAGGAAAGATCCGATTTTGAAGCTCTTGAGCAGGAGCATGAATAAGGTTATTGTGTTGTTGACACTACAAACACTTCTTGGCAAAGGAAAATGAATCCCACTCCATTTTTTCCCAAAATTATCCCATGCGAATCAATTTATATAGTAGGTATTTACCACCAAAATATCCACCCCTAGAGCTTGGATGGGCTTCTTGAAGGGAAAGGGGTATTTCTACTTTAGTGAGACATTGAAGAAGAAGGCCATTATAATATTTTTGATAAAGAACATCTGATAATATAATGTGTCAAACTAAAATATTTTGTATCCAAATGCAAGAATTTTTAGTTGCATCATTGGAAAAATTCCCAATCTTTAGATAATTATAAATATAAGAATACCATTCCTTCAATTCTACATGAGCGTGCACTAGAGCATTAGATTTAGGTTGATATGAGATAGTAGGAGAGAAAAGAATATAAACCACAAAGTGGTATTCTTCTATGCCTTCATCCCAAGATACAAGGGAGGCAACACTCACCATTTCATTTGCATGTTGATTTTCTCTCCTAGGAACACTATCTATTGTAAAAGAATAGAAATGGACAATCAAGAATAAAGCCAAATCTTGATACTGAGATGACTTATTATACTTGGCCTAATACGCTCTTATAATCTTATTTACAATAAGTTTAGAATCACCATGTATGTTAAGATGTTTAAATTTCAATGCAATAATGGCATGCAAGCCAAATATAAGGGCTTCATACTCAGCAACATTGTTAGTGAAATGAAATTCCAACAAATTGAATAGAGGAATTGGCATTCCTTTAGGTGATATTAAGACTACACCTACTCTAGATCCTCTTGACATCTTGATCCATCTAAGTAATCTCCCACATAGGTTTGTGGTTTGTTACAAAAAGGTATTCATCTAGAAATAAATCTAGATTACTAGGAAATGAGTGAGATGAGGGGAGATTCTGCCAATTGATCAGTAACAACTTGGCCCTTAATTGCTTTCTGAGTAACGAACTTGATGTAAAATTCAAAGAGTAACATTACCCATTTCGCCAACCTTCTTGAAATATTGGTTCTAGTAAATAGATTCTTTAGGAGATCACTATTTACAATGACATGAGTTTCCACATGAAGAAGATAATGTCATAACTTTTGCATTGCAAATATGAGAGCAACACATTGTTTCTCCATGGTAGAATAATGAGTTTCATAATCAACAAGAACATGACTAATGTAATAGACCACTCTTTATTTACCATCATCATCATGTTGAGCTAACAAAGCCACTAAGGCATGAGGTGATGCAGAGATATAAAAAAAAGGGGTCTATCTTGCATAGTCAGCATTAGGATATGAGGATTGGCCAAATAATTCTTAATTGACTAAAAAAAAAATTGCACTCATCGTCCCATCGAAAGAAAACATCTTTCTTCAACAATCATGTGAAGGGAAGAGTATGATTAGCCAACTGAGATACAAATATATGAATTCCTTGAATCTTCCCTTGCAAACTATGTAATCGATAGATGTGTCAAGGTTGAGGCATGTTAACAATCGCATCAATCTTATTTGTATCGACTTTAATCCCACAGTGAGAAATAATAAATCTTAAAAGTTCAGTCAAGCATCAACACCAAAGACACACTTAAGAGAATTTAGCCTCATCTTATAGATTCAAATACTTTTGAACATAAGATGAACATTTTCTACATGATCTTGACGAGTTATAGACTTAGTCAAGATATCATCAACATAATCGTCTAGAATTTTGTGAATAAAGTCATGAAAGATAATATTCATCACACACTGGTAAGTTTCTCCTCCATTCTTTAACCAAAATGACATGGCCGCATAATAGAAAGTAACCCAAGGGGTAGTGAAGGCTATCTTATACTAATCTTCTAAGTTAATACAAATCTGATTATAGCCTGAGAAGCCATCCATGAAAGACAACAATCCATGGCCTGTAGTCAAGTGTACAATCATATCAATATTAGGAAACATAAAATCATCCTTAAGAAAATATTTATTGAGATCAAAAAAGTCAATACAAATGTGAATATGGCCATTAGGCTCATTGATAGTGATAATATTTTATATTCAAGGTGAATAGTCAATAGGATAGATAAAGTGTGCTTTTAATAGCTTCTTTATCTCTGTCTTAACTAACAATGTGACCTTGGGATTCATCTTTTGGATCTTTTGGTTAACAAGGTTAGCATCGGGACATAGAACAATATTGTGAACCACTATAGACTCATCAATAATAAAAATGTCCTCATATGACCAAGAAAAAATATTAGGATTAGAATGCAACAAATTAGAATGTTATTTATATTCTTCTGAAGAAAGGCACATTCCAATCTTAATCACCTTTTCAGGAGATTTAGGATCCATGAAAATTTTGGTAGTGTACCCTTTAAGGAGAGAACTATGGTCCTTAGGATGGGGAATATAAATATCCGCTCGAATGCGCTGGCAGATGACGGTGGTGGTGCCAATTGCGCCAGCCGATGGCGTCTCGGTGCGGTCAGGTGCCATCGCTGGACGGACGTCGTTGCTCGGTGTCGCCATGTTCAGTGCGGGTGCATCGGCTGGCGTTTATGCAAAGAAAAACTAAAAAAATTCCAAGGACCTCAAATCATCACCAAGACATGCATATGATTCAAAAGAAGATAAAGAAGGAATAGGCCTAGGATTCTTTGCTTCAAGGTGATCTTCTTAGGTGACATCCATCTCTGGAGTATCCTTTAAGATAGGAAATACCAAAGAGAATGTCAATGCATCAGAATATAATGATGGAATACAATTCTTAAGAGTGAAAAAAATCATGGCCTAACCCACATCTGCCAAATCATAAAGGTGTATAGTATTGGGTCAACCTTGATTGTAATCACTTTGTTATTAGCAACAAATTTTATACAATGATGTAAATAAATGTTACAACCCCTAAAGAGTGAATCCAGGGTCTTCCCAAAATAATATTGCAAGGTAAAGAACCAAACATCACATAGACCAAGGTGGGTAAGGTAACGAGTCCTAACCTTAAAGAAAAGATTATCATTCCTAGGGATTCATGACCAACATTATCAAATCCATGAATGTACAAAGAAGAAGTAGCTAAATAAGAAGAATCAATTTTAATATTACGTAATAGATCAATGCCGCATACGTTGAAAGTGGAATCGTTGTCAACGGGAGCATGCTTAATACCGATGTTATTAACATTAACTATAATCATTAGAGGATCTAATTTCTTTTGTACTTCCAGGGGTGGGAGTTCCTATGGATAGAACATAATATTCGGTGAATCTACATGAATATGATCCATCAACGCATTAACATCTATTGGCCTAGTAGAATAAGGCAAGAGGATCTTTTGCAAGGCTTTCTTAAGAATACCTAGATAATCTGGAGCAAATTGAAGAAAATCCCATAGTGAGATCTTGGTTGGAGTAACATGAAGTTTCTCAACAAGATCATAATCACTAGGTGCTTTAGTAGTAGTTCTAGGTGTTGGAGGAAGACTTGGTTGATAAGGTGGTAGAGAAGTAGGAACATATGTAGGTTGATTCAATTTTTTTTATTTCTTCTAGTATTATATGTATGTCCTACAATATTATAGGAAGAATCCATAGCTTTTAGAAATCTCACATAAAGGTCTGGCGAGTTATTAGAGACTAAAATATCATGAATGGAATGAATCCTCTTAGGAGAGGGGCTAGCTAGAGCCAAGAAAATGATGGGTCTCTTAGTCCTTTGAGGAGCCATAGAGATAGTCACTACATTTACAAACTCTTCAAATTGTGAAGCAGAAGTAGATGGTTATGATGAAATTTATTTAGATCTACAAATAGGAGAAGATGGCTCTAGGAAATCATCCAAGGAATCATCTGCCATATCAAAATATTCCTTAGAGAAAGCATTATCATAAAAATTAAAACATTGCAAAAAAATATCAGACATGATTCACCTTAATGTAGGGTTCACCAAAATGTGAAGGAGGGGATTCACCACTCCTATGTCTCTAGGATGAAGAAGAGTTGGTAGGAAATGAGTTTCCCTTGGTCACCTCAAATAACATGGACCCAAGTGATAGAGATTCAATATGAAAGAGATTACAAAATGTATTTAAAATAGAGCATCTAAAATAATTATAGATAAAGGACCTTGGGGACTGAAAGAGTAGATTGTAGAGATTTCTGGGAAAAGAGGACAAGCTCTTGGACAAAGGAAATTTTTAGGGGAGTGGGACAACATGTCCTGTTGTCATCTCAAGTATGCACTAGCATCTCATACAATAGAGAACTAAACCTTTTGCATAGAACTCAAGGAAACTGCTAACTATTCAAAATCCAAGTTTTCTCTACACTAATTAATTAAAAAAAAAGAATGTGATTAAATTATAAATAAGGCAAGATGTTCACTCACAAGAGGTCCTATGCTTCAAATCCTCCCACAAAGTTCCACATGAGCAACCTACACACAAGGTGAATGAGAAAAAGTGTTGGGGCTATTTCTAGACTTGCCTTAGCTAAACCCCCATTTTGTTGTTTCCACCTCCACAGACACCCAAATAGATAAAGATTATAAAAGACACAAAGTAAACACAATGAGTGATAAAAATAAAACCTCACAATGGAGAACCCATATCATGAAATAGATAGCTAAGTGATAAAAGAAAACCCCACTATGGAGGAGAACATGTATCACAAGATAAATAGACACAATAAAATATGCTAGAAAATATATAAGAGAACAAGAGAGAAATACCAACATTCCATGGCTCTCTCTTGCCTTGATAGGCATGATGTTGAGTGCTTGAAAGAGAGCTTTTATTATTGGTGATACTTCAATCTGACAGAGCTTGGCTACAAAATCACGATGTAGAAGAGAGAAACAAGTTGGAGTTAGTAAATGTGACAATGCTTATAAATGAGAGTGAAAAAGAGAGTTTTGTTTATTTTGAGTAGGAAGAGCCATTACACTTGGAAGTTGTCCATGATGACATGTGTCATGGACCAAGATTCTAAAATTCCTCATTTGAACTCATAAAGCTCGATGATGCTAGTGTGCCATGCAGATGTATGCATGCAATATAGATGTTTGTGTGTAGCGCATGCATCCAACTCATAACTTTGTTAGAAATGAGTGGCAGAATATTGTTGCTTTGTCATTTTCCCTTATGGAGTTTAAATTGCAAAATTATGACTCATAAGGTTCTTGTTATAAATGTAATTAGGCACCATAAATGAGGGGGGGGAAATGCACAAATGTGAAATTATCATGGGTGCAATTTTATGACATCACAAAGAGAAGAAAGAAGAGAAAATATCTCAATCCATCATCAAGGGCCATTATATGACTAACAAAAGAAATATTGAGACACTAGTTAAAAATATCAATTGAGTAGAATGATCAATTAAAGGATTGACCTAGGGTGAAAAAATGAGGTAAAGAAAATTAAACTAAAACATAGTTCAATAGTAGTCAAGTGGGAACACATGGATAAATAAATTATTGTCATATCCCCATTACATTAGTGTAGTGTAGGAAAAAAAAAATCACACTTAATTTGGTGATAATTAATAATAAAATAAGATTAATTATGCCTTAATTTAGTGTTATAATAAGTTTTTCATATTCACA
>VDFB02083473.1:0-23694 GCA_007258455.2 Sequoia sempervirens
GGTATAGAAATCTATCAAAGCATAAAGGATAGAGAAATTTTGTTAGATGTTATAGAGGCAACTGCCCTGGTAGACATGTATGCAAAATGTGGGAACATAGACAAAACACGTGAACTGTTTGACAAAATGCCTCAAAGAAATGTGGTCTCATGGACTGCAATGATACTTCCCCATATAGCTGCTACAAGTTCAGATACAACAAATTACACATATACAACCATTGTTCTGCTTGACAGATCACTTACACCTTTTGTGAAAAATAGGGCTATTACCATTTTGGATCCCGTTTGGGTTAAGTTGTGGAAGGTCAATTAGTGATAGGTTCTGGTTTATAACTAATGAAAAGCCAATACTTAGATATTAAGTAGCAATTGAAATAGCAACCAAAGCTTTTATTTATGATCATTGTGGCTTAAAATGTGGAAGCCCAATTGTGGTGATAAAGTACTGCTATTTGCAACATGCTCTTAATTTCATATTCTATCCTTACTGCTATCTTCTTATGCTTGATTTTGTAATCAACTGGAGGAGCAGACAAGCGATATTTCAGGTAAAACTTTTGAATGTCTGCTTTCTGATGATGTGGTTAATAGCATAATGGAATGTCAGCATAGATCTGTTATCTTGTTCTTTTTAAGAGGAATCCCATTTGAACCTGAATTCTTCAAATGGGCTAAAATGAACTAAGAAAGTAAGGGATGGGAAATAGAAACACTGAGAGGGCTTGCGAAAGGCTACGTAGCATGTAAATTTAAGTCAGCTGATCATGCACAAGCCATCTTACAGTATGGTACCTGGATTATCTGTGGACAGATCTGTTATTTACAGGCTTGGACTCTGGATTTTCACCCAGAGGGTCCCTCAAAATCGAAGTACCCTATGTGGATAGAACTGCCTTTTTAAAATTTTGCTTTCAGACCTTTCATTAGAGATATTGTTACGCAGTTAGGAAGAGTGCTATGGTGTCAAAACTATACAGATAAATTTTCCAGTCTAAGGGTGCATCCACGAGCTTGTGTGGAAATGGACCTAAACTGTCAACTACCTGAAAATATCAAGCTCATTGGACACTTGCTTCAAATTCTGGGATACAACTCTATTGTCTTGAATAGATTTATTTTCCCTAAAAGGGCAATCTCTAATAAGATGACCACCCTGGTCGCAAAAAAAACAAGCATTGGTTTTGTTCAAATATACTACAGGCTGTAAAAGTTCAACCCAGTTCCTAATGTGAAGCAGCTTTATTCTCAGCCTACAGTTATGCCAAATCCAGTCACTAATGTCAAACAACATGTTAATGATAACACAAAAGAACATAGTAAGAATGAGATGTCGCCCACCTTTAAAGATGTCATTATGACAGATAGATGGAGGACGCTTAGGAAAAGTAAGGAACCGTCAAGGTCCACTGAAACCCAAAATGGGGAAGTAATTACCCAAAGACTTGATTGCCCCCCCTTACATCCCGTTGAGAGAAATCTAGAAAGTTCTTCTCCAACGCATTCTGAGGGTCAAAGATCTCATTCTCCCCATAGCAGACATGGTTCTTTATCCCCGCCTACTAGACCGAGATCTTGGTCTCCTTCATCATCATCAAAGGATAGCCGACATTCTGATCAGCCAATTAGGCTTGCCAATCGTTTTGAAGTTCTGCCACAAGCTGAAGACCCCCATAACTGTGTTTAGCTATGAATTTCAGAGCTGTTTCTTGGGATGTTAGAGGGTTGTCCTTACCTCGCCGGAAATTGTCCTATATGAGCTTTTGAAGCTCACTTTGTCCATCAATGGTTCACAAACCCCGAGAGACCCGGCAAGGTGCTTAAATCAATTTGAGCTGTGCATATTTTTTTGTCATTTTTTACTGTTTTCCCACTATTGTTTTCCGATCCGGTTTTCCCGCTATTGGATGGCTCGCTCAGTATTATCGGGGAAAAGTACCTACTAACGTGCACTTGTTTTTAATACGCTCACGCGCCCACGCAGTATTCCAGGAATCAGAGATAATGGAGCAAATGGGATTTTGTTTATTATTAATTTCTGGAGATGAGCTGTGCTGTGCAATGGGTACGGTAACTCGTTGAACGAAGTGTGGACCATGTTTATGTGGTGTGGATAACAAGTGGATGACGGGGATAGTAAGACTCCAGGTTTTCTCCTTCCGGCACTATCTATGGAGGCCACAAAATGCACCGCTCAAATCCGTGTCTGTCAGAAGTTGATTAGAACCCCCTGTGTTTGTCAGGCGTACGGGCCATTTAAACTTGCCACACTGAATGTACTAAATACTATTTTTTAATATTTTATTCCCAAACGCCAAAAAAATCTAAGTTATTTTTAAAATCTAAATTATTTTTTTCCATATGATAACTATATATATAATAAATTATATAAATATATAAATATAATATAAAATATATATTAAAAAATAATATAAAAAATATGTAAAATTAATAAATTTACATATTTTTATATTTTTTTTAATATATATTTTATATTATATTAAAAATTATATTATATTTATATAATATATAATAAATTTATATATTTTTATAATATAATTTTTAATATAATATTTTTATGTTATTTTTTACTATATAATTTATATTATATATAAAAAGAGGGTTTTCATATATAATATAGATTATATATTAAAAAATAACATAAAAATATATTAAACAACTTTGGTCTCTAACTCCGAAATTGTCTCAGCCAGAAATGCCTCACGCCTGAAAAATACTCCGGCAATTATAATGCATTGAATGATAACCACCTCCTTGCAAACCATTAGATATTAGGTATCTGACTATTTAGACTGCCTCCTCATCCCCGCTTGTAGCAGATCGACTTTACCAACGTGGTTGTCAGCTCATTCTTATCCTTATCTTTAGCACCATTGTTGTTCACCGACTGTAGGAGATTAACTGCTCAGATCAGTAGATAATGATACACTGCAGTTCTTTAACTGTATTCATAGGCCTATTCAAACCCTCATTTCTGTGGTTGATCTGCAGGTTTTTTTTGTTTTTTTGTTTTCAATGCTTCATTCACATTTCATAGCCAAGTCTGATAATCAGGCTGACGTTTGATTACTACTACAGACTGTTCACCATGACACTTTTTATTGATGTTGTGATAAACATTATGTGTGGTTTTCTGTGATTTTTGATGTTTGTAGCCGGTGGGGAGTTTGGGAAAGAAATATATGCATTTAACTGCAGTTACACTGTTTTTCTTTGAATTTAGGCCTCTGTCGCTTACCTAAGTATGTATACGACTGAAATTTGGATTGGATTGTAATCTATATACTAAATTTGATGTTTGTGGTGCTTCATGATTTTCAAACAAACGCATTGCACTATTTTTCTTCGATTTCAAGCTTATGTGGCATACCCATGTCTGTATTTGACTGATATCTAAATTGGGTTTTAACTTATATACTAGATACATAAATATTCCAAGTTTTCCTGCATGATTTGATGCTGTATGTGTGTGATAAATGGACTTGTGGACCTGATTCTATAGGATTATTGTCCAGTATTACATACTCGCACCTGTAGTCTCGTGGGCTGTGCTTGTTAGTGTATAAATTTGTTAGCTTTGGGTGATGCATGTGGAGTTCTGGTGTGTACACATTTTGGTACAGAATGCATTTGCTTTCCTCAGATAGTTCTACCAGAATGCATTTGCTTTCCTCAGATTGGTGTCACTGCTGTTAAATACTGCCAGAAATATGTTACTTTAGTTATCTACATAGTTAGCAACTGGATTTAGATCAGTCATTTTCCTAATTAGGAACCGGATTCTTTTAAGTTTCGATAATTTCTTTTATCCGGTGTCTCAAGAATTTAATAGTCCTAAAACCCTTATATTTTCAGATCCACTATTCCTTTACCATAAATAGATTGAAGCAGTAGCTGTGGGAAAATTGGTTTTCTGCTATGGTAGGGTTTCCTAATATTTTCCTGCAAACTCTGGCCATTGTTTCTTATCGTCATCATTGACAGCACTACAAAATTTGTGCAGAATCTTGAGTTAAGTCACTTGCCATGGTTTCAGTGAGCTATATGTTTTGAAATCTGTATGTGGATAGACCGTTCTTTTATTGTGTTTTTTTCATTCTTAAAAATTCTGCCGTTATCTTTTAAATGAAGGCATTTGGTTATCGGGCAAGTTGTCTGGAGCCAGGAAACACACTTCAGTCAGTCGAAACGTTCCTCGTACCATGGCTTATAGATTTGTCTTTTTTTCATTTAAAAAAATAAATTTCCAAAACTCAAAAGCCAAAGTACTATTTCTAATTTTAAAAACCCTTAAAGCGTATAAGATTTTGCTTAAATACAAGTATTCATTGTAAGAGAAATTTGAGATCAGCAATATAAATACGGTTCCACATATCTGATTCAGAGAACTATATGAGAAATATAAAGAAAAAAATCATCTCTCCCAGGGCACTAACATTTAAGAATATAAATAAAGAATATCAAACAGAATTCGTTATTTGAATAACTCAACTATACACAGTGGCAGCAGTAGTCATTAACACGAGAAACAAGTAGCCACAACGTCTTGCTGCGCACAAGAAACAATGGCATTTTGCAGCGCACCAGCTGAGGCAGAATTTGCAGCATTTAAATTTTATGAGATATATCTTTAAACCCTAGAAACCAGCCTAATTTCCCCACCACAATACTAACTCTGTGCAAGTTCGCACCTCGACAACATGACATACTCAATATACTTATGTACATAATAGATAGAAGGTACCTAATCCCTCCCAATATTTTCAGGTCACTGAATGCGTTCTGCAGAATCAATATTTCTTGGTGGGTAGTTCAAAGGCCTTATACTTGTGAAGAATTGACTACATAATGTGCGCGTCCTCGTACTTGCAAGATTGTACAGCTTCCAGTCTTGCACCTGTTAGACATTATAATCCATGCATTCTCATGTTCTACATAAAAAGGAAAAATATCTTTTATAGAAGTCCTCGCTCATACACCCGACCTGTCAACTGAAAATTTATTCATGGTGACTTCATTTTACTACATCATTAAGTTAATGTAATGCGAGTCTTTCCAACAGATGAATATGAGGATATGGTCAACAATGTCTAAGACAAAAAATGCGCAAAGATTATAGGAAAGATATTATAAAATCATGCCATAGCATAAACTTTCCCCTACTGCTGCTACTTCAATCTATTCACAGTGGACGAAACCTGGAAGACATGTAATTCCAAATGTGGAAGACATGCACGCTTTCAATTTTGTGAAAAAATGAATTAGAGTACGTGTAGGTCTGTTGCGCTTGGTCAGGAGGGCCAATATGAATTATACACAAAGCATGTCCTACTAACAAGGCTTCTTGTGAATTATGCTCATATAGAATAAAAGATATGTGGAACCCAAGGTACAATATACTATCAAAATCAATAGACTATTGTTAATTAATTATTCACAGGATTCGTTAATCAATTATTCACATGATAATTAACAAGAAGCATTAGGTATCACTCCAATTTGGTGACGTCAATTGTAATAATAGTAAAAATAATTTGGTTAATTATATAAAGAATATTATGCTATTTACGTCATGTTCAAGTATGAAAGCGTCATTCATGAATTCGATCCTTACTTCAATTACAAAGTTACACATGTGCATGCCTTTTCTTGCCTTTGTCACACATTGATAAGGGGAAGGATCCTTCACATAGCTTTGTGTGGGTTCTTGCTTTTATCAACGGCCAATCTATTGGTTTTTGCTCGGTTTATGCTCCTAACATTGCAAAAGAGAGATGTGAATTATGGGAATGGATGACCAATAATCTTCCTCATGCTGATTGGGTCTTTGGGGGGGATTTTAATATGGTAGAACATTATACTGATCGAAGCTGGGCTGATTCTGTTAAATTGAGTAATGAGGAATTTGACAAATGGATATTTTGTAGAAATTCGGTGGGTATTTTTGATCCTATTGTTAGGAAAAGAGCAAGTCATCATTCTAATTGGTATACTTGGTCTAATTGTAGGATGGGAGTTGATAGAAAATTGAGCAGATTAGATAGATTTTATATCTCTCCCAACTTACAGTTAGTCCAAGACTCTATGGGGTACTATGTGAAAGTAGACTATTCTACTACCTTATCAGATCATTTTCCAATTATCTCTGATTTTATAACCGAGAAAGTTAAACAGATGAATTCTCAGTTGCCTTTTAAACTTAATACTTCACACCTGAAAATTCCTTCCTGTGTGGATGCTTTGGTCGGCATTTGGAAGTCTATTCCTAAACCCAAAGAAGGTGAATCCTATAGGATATGGTGGCAGAATGCTATTTCTCAATGTGATGATTTCTTACGGAAGTTTGGTAACAGAGTGGCTTGGCAACAAAAACGTAAAGAAAAATCTCTTCAAGGTAAACTGGAATTGAATACGAAGATGTTAAATCTGCATCCTGATAATATGTCCATTCAGACTTCCATAGCAAATATTGAAGCTCAGCTTCACAAACTTGATACGTATAAGGGACAGGGGGCCAAGATCAGGGCTAGATTGCATTGGTTCAAAGAAGGAAATAAAGGCTCTAAATATTTCTTTAATTACTTGAATTATAAACATAAAACGGAATATATTGAGGCAATCCAAGATGAGAATGGTCATATTTGTACAAATCCTGATGAGATCAAACATGTGTTTCAAGAGTTTTATGAGCAGCTGTTTAAAGAAGACACTCATTTGCAAGATGTTCAGTTTATACTGGAGGATATCATCCAAGGATGCATTCCTAGGAAGGTGGACCAAGAATATAGTTGTTTCCTTGATCGAAATCTTTCCATTGAGGAGTTAGAACATGTTGTTTTCTCTATGGCTCATAATAAAAGTCCTGGGTTTGATGGGTTACCAATAGAATTTTACCAAACTTTGTGGCAGCATATTAAAGAAGACTTTTACCAGGTTTATTTGGAAGCTATGAATCAAGGGTCGTTGGGGCTAGAAATTTATAAAGGCTTAATTAAGTTTCTTCCGAAAGGGAAGAATTCAGACCTTTTATCAGGATGGCACCCTATTACTCTTCTTAACACTTCTTAAAAAATTATTGCTAAAGCCATAACCACTAAGATTAAACCTAACTGTAATCCTGATATTGTACTGACCCATAGCAATGCAACAAGCCAATGGGATCCTAGTCAAGGCTTCTCTACTAGTGTTCTTTACAGAGAGAAATTACTCTCAACCTCATGGACTAGATTTTTAGTATTTCTTTTATTGGTAATTCTGAAGTCTTTTCCAAATACAATTTAGTGTTTTCATTAGAATATAGTTCTCCACTGTAGGTGACAACTCAGCTGTGTCATCATGCTGCCCTTGAATCAAGAATTAGAGGAAACAAATATCTTCTTTGCCCCATTAACACACATAACACATGACACTTGGTTCAGCAAAACTTCCCTGTCGAACACAGAGAACAGCTGACACTTGGTCTTGAATCTGGGTCATCATTGCAATGAGTATCCTGTCTTACTCCTAGACCACAGTCCAATAAGCCTCACAAACTATATTTTTGTTGTTATGCTCACCCATTTCAACACGACAGGGCAATGGGATCCTAGGGAAGGCTCATACCCTGTTGTTCCATGGATACATTTTAAAAGCCCCTTTCTCTCTATTGCATCCTGTGGAAGGCTCATTTACAAGAAAAAGAAGGATTAAATTGTTTCAAAAGCAAAAATAAACATAAAATGAAGAATTTAAATTAATGAAACATGCCTTGTGAATGCATCACAAACTGCATGCATGTGAGTGTGGCATGAAGATAGTGAATTTGTAAAACCTGGCTTAATGCGTGCCAATTTCTTTCACTTAAAAAGTTCTACGAACCTTTCAATAGGGCATTATTATGAATTTTGGAGGAAGCTCTGAAAAAAAAAGGGTACGAGCTACCGTAAGGAACTAGAAGCAAACAATTGGTTTCAGGGATCCACAATTTGGAGCGCTGGTTATGTAGACTACCATTATTGGACTATTCAAGGTCTGAATGTTGGAGGGTTTTCAGGCACAAAGTTGGGTTTTGGATGCTCTTGCAGGTTCTTTCTCTTTTCTTCTTCAAGATGCACTTGGTATTCTACTATCATTGTATATACCTCTGCCAAGCAATTTATGTGAATATAGCTCTTTTCCTGGTTGGCGCTGAGAAGCAACTATACTATCCGTAACATGGAAAGAGACAATGACTGAAATAGATTTGATGTCTTTTCATTAAAAAAGAAAAATGCTTGCTAGGATAGTCAATTGTTACAAACTTACACCATTATATCATTGAATCATTATTATGTTATAATATTAAACTTATTATAAACTAAAAGTTTAATATAAGGCAAGAACACTCACACAAACTCAGAATACGCAGCATTTGATGTTTTTATTTTTAATGAAAAATCCTTATTTTGCAAACATAAACTAGTGTCTTGGCTAGATAGAAAGCCAAATGTTACTCAAGAGGGTGCTGCTAAGATTTTTCCAAAGAAGAGCTATCTTCAGCTACTCTCCGCATCAGCTGGAGCAGGGCTCCCTTAATTAATGAAAGTGTTAAGAGTGATAGAAGACTCTTGATCACATCCTTGACTAGAAGCAAATGTAGGAGACCACACATAACACATTGTTGAGTGATGCCTCCACCATTTACTATGAGATGCCAACAGTAGTATAGTCTCATGTAGAGGCAATCGCTATATCCATGAGGGAAATAAAACTGAAAAATACAAACTCTGTTTCATTTAATTTATAACACAAACTGCATAAAGTGTCAAGATTTAAGTTTGAATTTTATGTGGATATATTTTACAATAAAATTGGTATAACTTTGTCTTGTAGAGCATATCCTGTCTACCAGAAGACTAAATATTTGAGCTTCCATTCAGGGTAGCTGAAGTTCAAATTTTGTCCTTTATTGGTGTCTCTGGCATTCCAAACTTGTTTGCATGCATTCTTGTAATAATGTCAGCAGACTGGTTTTTCCATAAAATATTTATTTTTGTATTTTTCTGATTACTAGATACATGAACAAAATTAAAATAACAAACTCAAAGGAAACAAAACGTTGATATAAACGCCTTTATTTATTTTCTGAAAGTTTGCAAACTGAAATAATATGGAATGCAGATACTGTAGCAAACTATAACAATATGAAACTCCTCCTTATATCATAATATTGGGATTTAAAAACAATGTTGCATGGACAACCAACAACACTCTTGTTACATATTGAAATTGAATCTAAAGTGGCATTTAATATTTTAGAGTGCACACAAGTCTGGTTTAAGATTGTCTTTTATCTAGACTGCTGTTGTGGGTAATTAGTGAGCAGTATTGCAGAAAAAACTGCTCTTAGATGGTTGGGGTTCTTGAAATAATAATTGTGGGTTTTGTTCTTCATTCATCCACCTTTCCAGAACACATTAAAGTTTTGATTTTGACCTGGTAATGTGGAAGTTATGGTGGTTTAAACGCTGCCCTGTTTTGCTCCAATCAGCAAACTGGAAATTGTTAAGTAACTTATGATGAAAATATATGATTCCAATGGATATTATCATCATATGTGAGGGTATTATCATAAGATGGATTGATTTTATTAATTGGTATTATCCCTTCATTGATTCTAGAAGGGTTTTAGATTCACAAAATAACAGAGGAGGAAGAAAACCTCTTATCCCTAAATCTACTTAATTGGAATAAAACTAGTAAATTTGATAATATTGTAGCTTGGGTTGTTTGATGAACTAATTTGTAAACATCATTACCTTGGAATATATTATTTAAGCTATATTTAAAAGACTAGAAGTCAGTTATGGGCTTGTTTGCTGATGTTGTTTATATTTTTAATGTCTGGTTAGCATAGTGAGACGATTGAGACACTATATACTTTAAACATTGTTGTTGTTGATTTGCATCCTTAAGTGCATTGCTTGAGTTGATATGCACTCTCTTGTGTTACATATGTGATCAAGGATATGCACAATTATTGTGAGAGCATGTAGTTTGCTAGTGAATCACTCAGTACCATGGATTCCATCATACATGTTAGTCACATACTGCTAGATCCTTTGTGATGGGTTGGGCTTCTTTGGTGGAGTAACACAGGGAAGCTAATGCTTCATGGTAAGGTGGATATCACCTTGATGATACTCTATCTCTTTCTTTCACTTCAAGTTATAGAAGGAAATGGTGTAGGTTCTATAATGCAAATGATGATATATTGTTTATTTTGTGTCTTATTATTTAAATGAGTAAATGAATCTTATTTAATACTGATATTTGCTATGATTCAAGTTTTGTACTTATGCCAAGGTATTGTAAATGGACTTGTGATATGGTAATAGTTATAGAATCATTCTATATGAAAAAAAAAGACAAATGTTTGACTCCTTTAGATTGGATATGCATTAGCTTCATGTATTTCATTGATTTCCATACTTAAAAGATGAAAGGAAATATAATTAAGCTATTTGTCACATATTTCTCAAAAGTCACATTTCCCTCCTATGAGTGAAATGCATTTAATTTACTTCTTTTTTCAGTTAGTTGTATTTCGTTTTTAAATAAAATATGTAAAATTTAGCAGATCAAATTAGTCACTCTTTTAACTCTTTTAAAATTTAGCATGCTACCTAGGATATGACTTATATTGTCTTTTATTTTATGTATCTCTTCAATTGATAAATTCATATTGTATTTGTACCACATTATTAATTTTTCTAGATGAACTTATCTTTAAATTTGTGTTAAACATTCCTCATATCTAATTGAAATCTTTCCTTTATATGCAGGTACATTTTTTGTCAAGGAATTATGCCAGAAAACTTTCAGCTGGAAACAAGAAAATTATGTACAAAATACTATCCATGCCAGAAAACTTCAACTCAAAACAAGAAATTTAGTTACAAAAAACTATCCACTAAGGAATTTAGTTCAAAGCCTTCATAGGCCAAAAACAACAATACAAGTGTTAACAGAGAGCTTTTGTAGACATCTTACAGACTCAAAGAAATTGAATTCCCCTTTCAACATAATGGACATATGAGCATTTGGCATCAACTTCACTAAAATTCTCGCCTACCATTTTGAGTTCCCATGGTAAATCCTTCTTCCTTCTCTTTATTGCGTTGTTGCTCTCCATTTCTCTGTAATGTACACATCATGGCAGCTTCCATAAAATTCCATCATATTATTTTCCTAACTGTTGTCTTAAGTCTTGCAAAACAAATTCCAAACTATAGAAAACTGCAAATTCTCTATTTGTGCCACATTATTAAGTTTTGTAGATCAACTTACCTTTACATTTGTGTTAAACCTTGGTCATTTCTAATTGGAATTCTCTCTCTATATGTAGGGAAATTTTCTCCATTTCCTTTTATATACAAATATTATGCATTCAATTCAATAGCAATTTTCAAAATACATAAAGTTATTTGTTTTACAATTCTCACTACTATACCACATTTATCCCTCTTATACCTTCAACATGTCTTCGGCGTACCTATTGCACACGAAGGTGCGATTGCTAGTATTTAGATTTCTATAAAAATGGTGTGGTCTGTTTATATTTCTAAAATTTCATAAAATTGATTTTGAAAAGTATTCTAAGCTAATACTTTTTTTTAAAATTATTTCATAGATGGAATTATGTTGTTTGGAAGGATATTTTGATTGATCTAAGATGGATATAAGGGTTCTTAAGATTATGTTATTTAGAAGAAGTTTATTTATAAATATTTATTAAAAGAGTTTTAAGACTAAGTTAATAAGTAATGTATGGAATTTAGATATGGTCGATGTCGTTTTCTAAAAAAATGGCATTAGAGATTGTTGAATGGGCATGTAAATGCTACAATATTAAAATTAGAGTCATGAAGGACTCCTAAGGAAAGTTTTTCTTCACACTAAATAGACAATTGATTCAAAAGATGTTTAGATCAACACCTAATGAAAATGTACAACTAAACCTAAAAACTCTGGCCTTTTACAAAATGATAGAGAGTAATCAAATTATCTCATTATAGAAAAAAAAAATTCTTCTACTCTACAACTAATTATTGATGATGAAGTTGAACCCTTGGATGAAGATACATTTGAGACATATTTCCAAGATGCGTGTCAGGACTTATGTCAAATTATTGGAATAGATGTAGAGTCATAGATATCTTAAGGATCTTTAATATTGTTTGATGATAACCAGAGTCCTCTTAGAAACAAGTTGTTTTATTATGGAGGGTATTTAACATAGGCTATTCATGATGAAATTATATATTTCAGGAAGCAATATATTGAGACAAGATTTAGAAGGTAATTCATGATATGTTACATTTTCATTTTTGTTTTGGTAGATGAATGGAATGTTGTGCTAGGTGTAAAGTACAATTCCTTATAGTTGCCTAAAGAGCAAGTTAAATCAATACAATAATGGTTTATTCATGCAGATAGAAATCATACATTTTCTCAATATAACATCTTTGAGAATTATTTTGTGCTTTTTTAATTTAGAAAATTGGGGTTTTATACACCTAGATTTTGAAAAGATGTTTTAAGGAATTTATTTGGCCTTTGGAGTTTCATCCAAAATGAAAGATCAAAAATAATTGTGGATGTTGGTGTTAGTGCTCCCATTAGTTCACTACATTTGTAAAAGATGCATTTATAGACAATCTATAAGATGAATTAATGCTTTATAATCAAAATACATGCAAATCAAACTAATTAACAAGAGAAAACACAAATCTTCTACACTTTAAGCTCTATAAAATTAAGAAGGGCAATACTTTAGATCTCACTTAATTAATTTAAAGAAAGAAGCTATGAAACATGTTGTAGACAAAGCTAAACCTTTTGGTACAAATTTGAACACAAATTTATCATGTCACTAATTCATTATGTGTTAACGTTGTGGTATGTAAATATATATCTAATACACAAGTGAAACCAAATGATCCTAATGTATGGGTAAAGAGTTTATGAAATATCAATTCACCTTGTGATTCATTACACTTTTAATCTCTAAACTTAGATCTACAAATTGCATGAGCTTATTTTCCATTTTTTATTTGTAAGTGTATGATCTCGGGCTATTTTAAGATTGGTACCTAATCCTTGAAAACTGGAATTATTCAAGTAAATTCTATTTATGATAAAACAAATAATACCTCAATTTTAGATGGAATTGGAAGATTGATTTGGCTTGCAAAGTTTAAATCCTCAAAGATGTTTTTTATTTAGTCTTTACAAACCATACTTCTCAATCACACTACTTATCATGATATTCCACGTATTAAGACAAAAAGCTTTTACAACCATTGTTTGAACAAAATACTAGATACTTCTTGATACAATAACAACAAATGTAGACCTAGGGAAATGTCAAATTCTCTAAAATACCAAGTGAATAATGGAGACAATGTGTAAAGAAGACAAAAATATGTATCATATTGATTTATGGAATGAAAGTACAACTTCAATCTATCATAATAGAACTCATATTACAACAATTTTATTGCTCACTAAGATCCTCTAAATGGATTGTTACACATAATTCTTACAAAAATTGCAAATATTGATCTTCTTTTACAAAAGGGATAATCTCACTATATAGCAAAGGGATAATATTCATCCCATGTGGACAATTAACATTCATCCCATGTGTCTTATAATCATAAAAAATGATCATTAATTTAATAATAACTTGGAAAATAAATAAAAGGGAGGCTACAATTATTTCCATAGCTCAACCTTTGATAGAAAGCATGTGTAATACGACATGCAAAAATTAGCAACACTAGAAGATACCCCTCACCTTTTTCAAGGATTGGGTTGTGGACCATCTAAAAATGTAAATATGTGGTTTCTACATAAAAACATGCTCACCTATGCCAACATGAGCATACTCCTAAATTTAACCATGTTCCTTTCGATGATATTTGAACAAGAAGAGACTTTATCAATGTATTTTACCATTCTACTTAATTCGCTACTTAGAGAAGAAGTAGCAAATTGAAGTTTGGAAGATTTCATTTTTACCACTTGAATATCTCCTTTGATCCTTGCAAGATTAGCCCTTTGATAAAATCAAAATAGAATGAAATAACTTGCACAATAGAAGAATATGATAAGAAATATGTTGCAAATACATGATTAACTTAGTACAACAAGCCACTTCGAGGAGGAAAACCTCCAAGTATCTCCAATGTGAACACAATTTGTAATATAGTGATGAAATAAGACTCACTACCTCATATATGTACCTTATTTATGCCTAGGATATCACCTAGGCTAACTTAGATAGCCCTATATAAGCCTTAGGCTAACCTAAATAACAATATAATAATGATAATATGACTTAAATAAGAGTTAAGATAGCCACAAGCTGACTATTCATAACCCTATGTACACTAATATCAAGGGCGTAGCATGCCCCCCTCTTCAAGGAAGCATTGTCCTCTATGCTAATCAAGTTTAGATGCTTTTGAATGAACTCCTCATCCTCCCATGTGGCATCTTCAACTGGTAAGTTCTTCCATTGGATGAGATACTCAGTGAGTGTTCCGATCCTTAGCTTATTTTTGTGTGTTTAATGAATGAAATTTGGTTCCAATAGGATTCTTCCTTCTTCATCAAGCTCTGGTAATATTGTTTGAGTAGGGATATTATGCCCAATTACCTTATTCAAATAAGAAACATGAAAAATTGGATGTATCTTTGTTTTTGGTGGCAATTCTAGCTTGTAGGCCATAATTTGGTATGAGCCATAATATTTCAAAAACAGCTTCTTTTTCTTTTTTTGTTGATTCAGTGACATTTTCTTATAAGGCTACAATCTTAAGAAGACCTAATCTCCAACTTCAAAAATTCTTTCACTATGGTGTTGGTCTACCTGGTTCTTCATTCAATTTTGTGCCATGGCTAGATTCTCCTTAAGTCCTAAGAGTTCATATTGTTGATGAAGCAAGTGGTCCTCAACTACCTGAACTCTTGGTGACACCTCCAATGATGGGGTAATGGAAGGAGGTTGATATCCATATCGTATTATAAATAGAGACACTTTTGATGAATTATGAAAGGAAGTGTTATATACCACCATTCTACTAAGGGTAGCCAATCTACCCATTGATATCATTTATCTAAAGTGAAACAACATAGATATATTTCCAAACACTTATTAACAACCTCAATTTTCCTATAAGATTGAGGGTGTTATGTAAAACTATGGGCCAATTGAATACCCAAACAAGAGAATAAATCTTTCCAAAAGTGACTAATAAAGATAAGATCACAGTCACTAACAATAACCTTAAGTGTACCATTTAACTTTTGTATATTCTCCAAAAAAGATTTTGCCACTAAATTTGTTATAAAGGATGTGATAATGCAATGAAATGTGCATATTTAGTGAGGTGATCTACTGCAGCCATGATGACATTATTACCTTTAGATTTTGGAAGCCCTATGATGAAGTCCATGGATACCTCTTCCCAACTTTGGCTAGGAATAACTAAAGATTGCAAGAGACCTGGTGTCTTAATTTCCCCCCCTTTATTTCTTTGACAAACCAAACATTCAACCAAAAAAAAATGAACATCGCGCCTTTTAGCCCTTTTTAAAAAGATATTGCTTGACTCAATGATATGTCTTAGAAAATATTGAATGGCCACCAAGTAGAGACTCATTAAGCTTTGTGAGAATCTTGTTTTTAAGAGTGGAATTATTAAAGAGATACAATCACCCTTTATACCATAGAGCATCTCCCTTCCAACAAAACTTATCTAAACCACTAGTATCACTATGTCACTATTGAATGAGATTACTTGTAGCAACATCATTCTGCCAGTTTGCTTTGGATTTTATCACCCAATATACTTGTAATATTGAAATTGCACACAATAGAGAATCGTCTTTCTTATCCTTCATAAAAAGTGCATCTACCACAACATTTTCTTTCTCTTTCTTATATACAATCTCAAAGTCATATCCCAACATCTTAGTGACCCATTTTTGTTGCTCTTCAAAAGATAATATTTGTTCCAAAAAATATTGTAGGCTATCATGATCTATCTTAAACTTGAAGTTTCTACCCATTAGATAAGGCCTCCATTATTTTACTGCATGAAGAATAGCTAGCATTTCCTTCTCATAAATAGGTTTGAGTTGATTCTTACCCTCTAATTAATGACTCTCAAAAGCAATTGGGTAACCCTCCTACATGAAAATTCCTCCTATACCATTTCCTAAAGCAACACATTCCACAATAAAATCCTTGGTGAATTTTGGAGTGGATAGCACTGGAGTTGTACACATAGCCTCCTTCAATCTCTCAAATGTTGCATTAGCGAACTTATTCCAATGAAAAGAATCCTTCTTTAATAAATTTGTGAGGGATGCTACTATATGACCATAATTATTCACAAATCTTCTATAGTATCTAGTTAATCCCAAGAAACCCCTTAATTTCTTAATGGTTTTGGGAATAGATCATATTCCATGATAGCCTTAATTTTGTTACGATCCACCTTTACTCCTTCATGCTAAACTATATATCTAAAGTACTCCACCTTATTGATACCAAAAGTACACTTGGATGACTTAGCATAGAGTTGATAATCTTCAAAAACTTTTAATGTTTAATCTACATGTTGCAAGTGCTCTTCTCATGTCTTGTTATAAATCAATATATCATCAAAGAACACTAATGCAAATCTCCTCAAGAATTTATTAAAGATGGAGTTCATCAAACTTTGAAATGTATATGGTGCATTGGTAAGACCAAATGACATCACCAAAACCTCATAATGACCCTCATGAGTCCTAAATGCTATCTTAGAAATATCTTCTTCTTTAATTCAAATTTGGTGATAACCTAATCTAAGATCCAACTTTGTCAAATACATGTAGCTCCATTCAATTCATCTAGCAAATCATCAATGACCGAAATAAGAAACTTATCTTTGATGGTGTACATGTTGAGAAATCTATATTCTGGGCACATGTGCCAAGTTTCATCCTTCTTGTTAGGATTTGGTGTTGTACACCATTGCATAAATTGATTTATTATAATGGTGTAATTAAATAACTATTTAGTTGTGGTGCATCCTGGAGGAGTGTTTAGCCACACTAGGTAATTATTTAGGGCCACTTATAAAGTTGTATTGTAACATTGGTTTATTATTTATGCATGGTAGATATATGATAATAATTTAATATTTAGGAAAAGTATTTAATAATGTGAAAACCTAGTATCCAATATTAAATGAGGGGTCAATGGTTTTGTGTTCACATGGTTCTGTGGTACATGGTTTTATCTTACCACTTGGTTGTACTTGTGTGAGCTTGTGTCTATAAAAGCAAGTTACACCTGTTTAGTGGTTAAGGTTGGCTACGTGAGTGGGTTGTTATCATTGAGTATTTCTAAGGAGTGCATATGCGAAGCATGGCATGGGATGTGTTGATTCATGCTTTGACACATGGAGGATGCATTGGAGAGGCTTGATATTTCAGAAGTATTCATTATAACTCTAAGTGCATATATTAATTTATTGTTGAATAATAGATGGAATATGGATACTTTTGGAGGTTTGGTTTTTCCCTTTTAAGGGTTTTCCTAGGGTATATATTGTGTTATCTCATGGATTGTCTATTTTATCTATGTATTTGGTTATTCTCTAAGCTTGTATGCATGTTTTTCTCTCATGGGGTTATGTAGTAAATAGATTAAATGAACTAGGTATTGATGCATTATTTCCTAACAAGTGGTATCAAATCTTTCATGGTTATGGGGGATGTGAGTTCCCAAGTTTTTTTATAACCCTTGTTTGAGTATATTTGGTGCAAAGTTGAATCCAATGTCTATACAAGAAAGATATGAGGCATTACAAGATATAGAACACACGTGTAGGTGTTTTGCAAATTTGGGGTTTGAGAAATTTAGGTTAAAAGGGTTTCTTGGATTATGCTTGCATACGAGGTTTTTATAGAGGAAGTTTTATAAATTATCTCTTGAGACAAAATAAACCTCACCATTGGATCTAGGATGGCTGTCAATTGAAAAATGATATAAAATTTCCCCTATTTTGACCACTTGAGAAAAATGAAAATTGTTTTTACCTGCAAGCCACCTATATAACCACACGGGTCGACTGCAAGTCGAATTTACAAAAAAAATAAAAAATAAAAAATAAAAAATTCCTACAAATTAAAAATATTATTTAAAAAATTAAAAAAAAGGGGGTGGGGGGCTTCGCAAACCCCCTACCCCCTATATAGTCGTTGTTGGTGTGTACAATGTTATCAGCTTGTACCAAGCTACATGGGGTACTTAATCCCCGTCGATGCTGATACTCCTCGGCCAATGGTTGTTGGGCTAGCAGGCCTTGGGGCCCCCGATTGTAGGAGCTATCTTAGAGCCCCCTTGTGGGGTGTTAAAAATTTAAACCACCAACATTAAAATGAAATTTAATCCTTTTAAAATCTACTGCTTAGGTGTCTCCGACGAGTCATTGATGGCTCCACCCGAGGGCCGCTAGCAACCACCCCATAAGCCAAATTGGGGAATTTTTTTCAAATAGGCATAACTTTCACCCAGGATGTCAAATTTTTGACTTCCAATAGTCAACAAAAATCTCTCTTTAAGCACTACACAGTGGTACAATTTTGGTTCCATGATTTTGTAGTTTTCATTAGTTTTTGGGGCTTCAAAGCCAAATGTTCTCTTGTACACGATTTTGGTCATAACTTTTGCATATAGAATTGAATTTTTTTATTTCGAATAGGTGTTGGAGAGCATGTGCAGTGTACTAATAATGGATTAAGTAGATTTTCAGTTTATGGTGCAGAGAGGATTGTACTTTGTTATCACTTGTAGGTGCCTAAGATTCGAGGTGTGATTATGTGAGGATCTAAACAAGTCAAGAGGTGAAACCTTCAGGGAGTACATGTTTAAAGATGATATTTTATGATGGTACAATTGATTATCAATTTGATAATTCCTGGTATAGATTTACGTGTTTTTTCAAAGTTGGACTTTGATGGTGGAAGGTACACAATTATTTTTTGGCTTGAGGACATGGGTTGGCATGTGTGGAGACTTGGAGTCTTATGTGGGTGATATTTGAGTGTAAGTACAATGTTGGTGATAATTATGGTGTCATGGATATGCAAGTATATTTGAGCATTGGCATGAAATGATCATGTATGTGATTATTTGGTGGTGATTGGTTTTAGGAGTTTGTTCTTATCTCTTAGATGCTTGATTGGTTCCTTGGCTATGATTACTCATTTGTGAACGTGTTTGGAAAATCATATTTGTGTTTGATTTGGTGTTTGATTCTTGTTGTCTATAGGATTAACTTCTTTGCTATCTTGATTTATAGGTTACTAATGTGATGATGAGTTTGCATGTTTCAATGTTTGGGATCTACAAGTTATGCATTTATATGGGTTGATCACCCATTTAGTTGTAGTGGGATGAATCGTATGTGTACTATCTATATCTACAAAATTTATTCATTATTGATGCAAAATTTGTTAGTTGGCCTTGTTTGTGGTCATTTGTGACTTGGTATGTTGCTTTGATATGAGAGGATGGATGATTAGAGTGCCATGATTGTTAGTGTTTGGGACTTGTAGCATGTATTTTTATCATGATGTCATGATAGCTTGGTTACATTTCATTAGTTAAAAATTTCAGTGGGAACTTTTGACAGTGATGATTTGGTGGTGTGGGATTGATTCTTGATGTTTTGATGGAAAATATATCTTCTTGGCTTGGAGATCTTGGTTCTACTTGTTCTCTAGAGCTATTAGGATTGTAGTTGAGTGTGTGTAGACCATGGATGATCTTCATTTAATAAATGGTTGTCACAATGCCATATGTAGTTTGATATCATAATTTAGTTGGAGTTGTTGACCGTGATGTAGATTCATCATTAGTGATGGATGATCTTCTTTAGTGTTTTTTGATGTCTTGGAAGAGCTATTAAACCTTGTTGTTGCAGAAGAGTTATTTCACATTTACAAGTTCACTATTAGAAGATGGTTATCTTCATGTGATTGGAGATGTTGATTCTTGGTTTAAAGTGTGTTTGGTATTATGTCTTGTTATACTTTGGATACTAGTTTGAGTGTTGACATGATACAAGTTATGTTGAGACTAGGATTTATACATTATTGCATGTGATCTCCTAGGAGGAGATGGTTAGATCATGAAGTCATGCTGGGTTTCTAATTTTGTGGTTGTATCTTTGACATTGATCTTGTTCTCTTGGTATTTGAGTGCATTGTTCATTTTCTTGGGAGCTTCGTGAGGGTGTTGTGTTATACTTGGAGATTAGCATGAATTGATCAGTTGGAAGTGCTCATGGATACTTGGAGACTTGGGTGTGGCTAGATTTATCTTGGGATTAGAGACATTTTCTTTAGATGGTTACTCTAGAGATTTCAGAAGGAAGACCGAGGAACCTTCACCTAGATATGGACATGAGTTCATGTAGGACCTATAGATGAGATTTTTCTTGGAGTGAGTCATGATGCATTGGTTGTTGTTGTCAATTAGATTGCACCCAAATGCTTGAATGATTAAATTCAACAATCTGTTGAAACATGGGAACTATCTCCAAGCTGTGGGTATTCCTATGGCGAAGATAGACCTCTAAATCCTAGGCTGGTTCCTATATGATTATTTGATTATAGACTTGAAACTTTGATGGGAAAAGGGAAAAAACTTAATCTAATGCAAAACTGGAAAAGCTGAATTGTGGTGATGCACCTATTTGATTTAAAGAAAAATAGATTAACTCACAACTGATTCATCATGAAGCTTACTTTCACAACTCAAATTGAACAATTTAACTGCATTAATTTATAGACAGGCCTGATAATTAACTCTTTATGAAGGAAGGATTTATTTTCACAACTTAAAGATATGGATATACTTGAGACACTATTTATGACCTGCAACTAGGATTGTTTCTTCGTGTACATAGATTCATGAATGTTGATAGAAATTTAAAGGTTATGATATCAAACACATTAAATTTTGGATCAAAGACATTCGTAAAACAAAACACTTGAATCTAAGAAGGATAATATTTAACTTGCAATGACAAAAGAAGGAATGCTCTGCAAATGATACTCCAAGATAACTTGTAAAGACTATTGTAATATCTATTAAATTTTTAAAAGCTGAGTTACAAGATAATTCCCTTTGTAAAATGCAAAGGCTGAAAAACAAGAACTAGAGGAAAAAGATTAAATTTTTCCAATATATACAATGAGATGCAACTCCAAAGTGCATGAACATGAAACTGAAAGTCAATTTTAGTATAGAAATGATAACTCCAAGGCGAAATCTGAGCAAAAATAAATATCCCTGAAAAGAAGGTTCAAACTCATGCAAAAATTAGTGAACTTAGTCTCAAACTCGCAGTCATAATGTATGCAACTGATCTGTAACTCCAACTGGCTCCAAAATGTATGAAAATAGCACTGAAAGAGATCTGAAAGTGAAAAATATCTTCCTCGAATGCCTCTCACGAGCAAAAATAAAAAGTCTCAAAAAATGGGCCTGCAACTGAAGTGAAATGAAATCCATATGCTGCAAACTCCAACTCATGTCATGCATAATCAAAATATCTCCAAAACTGGTATGGAACTGAAGCAAAGTGAAAGGAAACTACATCATTATCTCCATTTTGTCTTTTGCATGAAAAATACTCCAAGTCAGAAAACAAAACGCTCTTGATAACTATACTGACTTTACTTGTGCTCCAGTTGTATCTTCTGCATGGATTTGAGAAGGTTTTCATTTAATTAAATATTAAAAATAATCACCAAATGATTATTTTAATATTTTTACATTAGATATCAACTCCTTTAATCACATGTTTTAAATATTAAAGTAATAGTTATATTACTTTTAATATTTAATTGAATATTAAATTTTCTTTAAATCCATGCAATGTCAAAGAAAGTCTTTGAAGTCGGCTTCAAAGACTCATGGCCTTATGTATCATTCTTAGCATATTCTTTGCATTCTTCACTAAATAAATGTAAGTCGACCATGCACATTATAATAGTCGACCACCTCCATATTATTGATGATTATTTTGACTTTAAGCCACGGGCAAAATGATAGAATGATAATTGATAATGATTTCAACTTAGGGAAAACAATCAAAAGCATGGAACCCTAAAACACATTATCATTCGCACTTTTGACTTTGGAGAAGAAACTACATGAAGAAGCTGGCTGCCGACCTGGTTAGGTTTTCTAAGAATTTGCTTGATCTGGAGCTTGACCTACACATTCTTTGGATATTTTCTGAGGAATTTCAACAGAAAAATGTGTGGTAAATCTGATCCTTTCACAAGAATGGAAATTTCTTACCATTTTGAATCATCTATTGGCTTATACAACCGCGACCATGACTCATTTCTCATATATTTTGTGCTATTCTCTTTTTCCCTGTTGATTTCTACATTTTGCTAGCTCTGGCCGCCATGAGAGGAGAAATGTTGCAAAAAATAGCTTGAGTTTTATGGCTATCGACCTCCCTATGAATTATTTCTGCATTAAGGTACAAGGTAAGTTTGAATCTAAGCTATTTCATGGATTTTTACTCTATTTCTGAAATAAATCTCAGCCTAAAGGCCACAACCATGCTCATTTTCTGATATATCCTATGTCTTCACTTGTTCTGGGCCGCCATTGAAGAGCTTGAGCCTTTTGTATATATTCTTGTTGCTGTGCAAGCTCGACCTATGAATTTTAAATCTCAAAGAGAGCTCAGCCACAGACTTGTCTCCTCTTCCTGTGCATGATGGTAAGTTCTCTTTTGTTTTTTGTTTCCTCCATTTTGAATAAAAAGAAAACATCACTACATTTTGTATTTTTCTGAACATATATAGCACCATCTCTACAGAAAAATAAGAAACCCATCTACAGTTTTGTATATATCTTACTTTCAAATGACTTATACTCTTGATTGAAAGTTGCGGCCTCATATTTGCATTTTGGGTATTCTCCATTCATTGCATTTTTGTATTTTTCTGAACATATAGCTAAAACCCTCACATGGGTAACAAAAAATCTGTATTTTCCTCACTAAAAGAACATTTTTGAGCAAAAATCATGGTATAAAAGCTAAAAACAGTGACAAACTTGTATGATGTCGCTTGAAACTCCTTTTTCCTTTCCTGAAGCAAAACGTTGTCACTGTTTTCATATTACTACTATTGTTTCTTTAATTTTTCTTGTAGCTTTCGACTCCTTGTACTGTACCATGCATTTGCTAAAAAGGATCACTTCTTCACTTTTGCTTTCTCCTGTGCATACAGACATCTACTGCAACTTCTATAATTGACTGCTCTTGTGTAGAAAACCTCAGCCATCAAAACATTATTTTGAAATTTTCTCTTGCTATGGTTCACGTAAACCTGCTCTTTTATGATAACAGTCCATGAAAGAATGTTGTTTCAGTCTTCTATAGACTATGGTTTTTATGATTTGCTTTACTAGAATGGCACATAGTAATGATGTTTCTCTTAATGCTTTAATGTGACAACGCCTCACTTGCACACATGGTTGTCCTTGATATGAAGCTGTTACAAATTACTCTTATGTCAATTATTTACAAAAAACTTGCATTGTTGTCATTTCCTA